>JAPYYT010000558.1:0-68750 GCA_030522565.1 Ceratosolen corneri
GGTTTCAGAGTTTTAAATCGTTTGTTACTTTTCTTTTTAAGGTAGTAATGCGACTTCATTGTTACCTAACCTTGATAACTAACTTAAGTGGTGATTGAGTTGAGATGATGCTTCTAATTGAATGCTCGTCCATTTTTTATCGAATTATCACGAAATGCTTATCAAACTTGTTTCATCTGACATAATTCACTTGTTATGTATAACAAATAATACACTTGTTTAATTATGATTGTTCGAGATTCCGATCAACCCTCGGATCTCTCTCAATCCATTCAAATTGATCACGGCGTATTATAAATTATAACTTATTTTGAAACTACTTTATATTACTAAACCGCCTAATAGTTACCTAGCATTCGTCACGTTCATGCTGTAAATTCCTACCACAGGCGCCTTGTTGACCAAATCTACAAAAAAATACATTTCGCCTCTTTTTTATGTACTTAATCCCTTCTCGAAAATATCACTCTTACACTATAATAAGACTCGATCAAGAACTTTTGTTTTTATTACGGTGAGTGCAGCCATGGGCGCAGCTGTGCGCGCTCTCTATTGCTTTATAACCTATACTTCGATTAGCCTATCAAGATTTATTGGAACTTACAATATTTCTGATGCTTATAATAAAAAAAAGGCACAGTAAATAACATATTTATCTTTCTAAACTCCGAGCCAAAAACCGTTAAAAATGATCAAGAAATACCTTTATTACTCGCCTATGGCTCGGACTTCTTGTCAGTCGCTAAGATCAACAATAAATAAATATTTCTCGGACCGCACATGCCAACCACGTCCGGCCGTCTCTCATTACTTGATTGTACGATTCGTACGAATCCAACAAGTATATTTTACTTTATTATCGTAGGAAGACTTGCAACTATTTTACTTTATTATCGTGGGGAAACTTGCAACCGTCATCCCACTCCTTGGCGACACAAGGGTGCATTGTCAAAAGAATGGAACCACCTACTTTCTACAATTCACTAATCATAGAACAAAAATAACATTAATACAAAGACTGAAAATTTTCCACTCTTGGATACTACGTCTTTTAACCACCCGTAACGTCTTTTAACCACGGTAGGTGGGGTAAACTGATTAAAAAGTGACTGCACGGGACTACAACCTCAACTTCTTAACAAGTTCTTCACAAGTTCAACTGGTAAGCCTTGCCAGCTTCTTGCAACTTGACTACATTGGTACACGAGCCCTTTAGTCAAACCAATAACGAACTACAAACACAATCATCAGGCAACGCAACACCAGTCACCTAGAGTGGCGCTCAAGCCACAAACTCCTGACTACTATAAGCAATGCTTTCTACGGCGAAATCACTTAGTACAAGAAAGGCGGCATTCTACTCACAACGACTGTCGCACAACTTTCAATCATCTACAAATGCCAACTCAGGTACACAGGCATTTAAATTACAATCATCTGCCACAACAGGTAACACACACAGTCAGCTAACAGCTGACCATTGTACACCGAAGCGCGACGTTCAACATACAATTTACCACCGCATCAAGTTCCTCACACCGTTTAAAACAGGAAAGTAATCCTTTCTTTCAACCAGCTGTTAAAACCGTTTCATATAAATTAACAACAGAGTGATATATTCAAGATAACTTAAATAACGTAACATTTGACTCAGATCTTTAATATATTAACTTCAATAAACGCTGTTACTCTTGCATTAAAACATTCGTAGAATTCTTTCTGGATCTGCTGCTACCATTCTTCCCTTCACTATCTGCCTCGCGCTCTGACAAGCGTGAGGAATATAAACACGTCGGGTTCAATCTCGAACAATGTTTAAATACTATAAAGAAATACAACGTTCAATTTTTATTCACTGTGTGTATGTTTGCATGTACTCGATCTTCTTATCTGAAGAACTAAATATTCTCTGTCGTCGTCCGTCAGACTAAGGCCCTTCTCGATATCATCTTCTGCTATCCAATACGCCTTTCACTATCCGGCTCAAAGGACCAAATATTTAGAAATTCCCCCAGATGGTGGGAGGAGAAGCAAATAGTGGGAAGGGAGAGAGGGTAGCAAGAATATTAAAAATGAAGTCTGTGATTTCTAGGTTGATACTGTAAATTACCTTTACTGTTAATAAGATTGAGATATAAATGTTAAATAATATTGTATATATACGAGCGTTCTGTTTTCTGTGTCAATCTCGGCAATCAGTTATAAATTAAATGTCGTGATACCTAAAAATGGCTTCTGCCTTCTTATAGCCCTGATAATTACAGTAAAGTGATTAAACTACTTCCTCTTAATTCGGTCAAGTAGTCTCGACGGTCAATTGTAAGTTGATCGACGCATAGACCTGCTAAACTAATCACCGTGGGGTATGACAGTAGTTTTTGATCAGTTCAATTGAATTACTTATAGAAATATGATTACTGTCTTGTGGTTGTTCAGTAATTTTTCAAGTAAGTGATTATCATGATTAATGCCGTCATATTTATAGACATTGCTTGGTGTTGTTGCGTAGGAAGAAATTTATTTATTGAAAATTTACTGTGCAATAGAATAATTTTCATTGGCTTGCTGCTAGGCGCTTGTAACTATTATAGACTATATCAATTATTTATAAAATTTTGTTCTCCAGAGACGTAACGAACATGAAGGGCGAAAAGTCGTTTATACGAAATTTCTAAACAATAATAAAACTACGAAGGAACTTACGAGATTCCAACGGAATCTCAAAGAAACATGTTAATTAACTAGAAATTTTTATAAATACATGATAATATATGATATTAAAAAATTTATAATATAATATAATAATAGATAAATATATAATAATAATAATAGATATCTGAATGTTACATAAATTTATAATTTTTCATTAATTTAAAGCATTACAATTTATTTTCAATTTTTCAGAAGTTTAATTTCAACTTAGAAATATTTTGATTTATTATTTCTTATTGTTTAATAATTAAAATCCTATTAATTATAAAATATAATTTCTTTGAATTATGTAAAAATATTTTACTTTTTGTTTATATTTGAATAATTCAAATATAATATATTCAAATTAATAAAAATACATTCAAATATTCAATAACATTTGAGTTTATTAATTACAATAAGAAAAATATACAAATCTAAAAGTTATTAAAATATTTACGAAAATTCAAAACTAAATATATTTTTGAAATTTAAAACAGTAACAAATTTTGGAAGAATACAATGAAATATTAATAAAAGTTTATTTATAAAATTTTTTTGATATATTGAATTATATATGTAAACATAAAGTATCTATCAATTTGATAATATAACATCAAAATTTGTATTTGTAACAGTTGATAGAAGAAAGATTTAAAGAACGAAACTCAAAACTTACATGAAATATTGACAATTAAAAATAAAAATAATAATTTATAATATATTGGAATAGTTATAATTAAACAAATTTTTAACAATATATTTTTTTACAAAATAATTAGTTGTAATACATAAACTTATAACTAAAATGATTTATATAATTATAAAAATTAGCTTTTTATATAAAACCCCCTAAGCATGCATAGGTAATCAATCTTAAAAATTAAAAAAATAAAGTTTATAAAAAATGAAGCTTAAAATGAGTAAATTAAAAAAATATAGCTTCAAAAAAATAACATTGACTTAGATTTAATATTAGATATTAAATATTGCAATAACTGTATTAAAACATAAAAAATTTTACAATTTTTTGGATTTAAAAAAAAAAAATTTAAACATTAATAAATAACAAAATATAATAAGAATTTAATTTTTTGAGATGGTTATAATTGCTTTTCTAGTTAACCAAGCTCTTAAAAAACAGAAAAAAGAATTATCATTTAGAAATTAATCAATTAAAACATTATCACAGTTTTCTTCTAACATTTAATACCCACAAACGTACAAAATTTTTAGTTATAAAATTATTTCTTTTGTAGTTTCTATCTAATTATAACATTTGTATATAATTTATGTATCAAATATAGTTACATTATTAAAAGGATATGATTACAACTTCTTTAAAAATACATTATTTCTTAAAAAAAGAAATATTTTGTATAAAAAAATTATATCTAGAATATTTAATATCAATTATTTGCACTTTTAGACATATTTGATAAAAGGTATTTCATGTAAAAATTTATAAACCTAAGACCTATAACTTTTTAACTTAATTCATTAAATTTTCATAAACATTTAAGTATAATTTCAAATTAAAAAAACAAATGTTAAATATTAATATAAATGTTAGTAAAATATTTTATACAAATAAATATTACTATAAATATTACATAAAATATAACTGTCTGTGTGTCTACTTGAGCACAGATTTGCACGTATATTTAACATAAATCCATATTATAAATTCATTTTGAATATACAAAATTTAAATTTAGAATCTCTAAACATTAATATACCTGATATAAATTATTTAGGATTTAAGTATTTATAATCATTTATGAATTAAATTAAATGTAACATATTTATATTGTAATAATAATTCATCAGATGGTATTAAAAAATTAATCCAATTTCGTAAAATAGAATTGAACTATCATCAATCATTATTAACAGTTATTTCTCTTACATTCTCTTTTGGTATCAAATTTTCACTTTCATTTTCTTTTAATTTTTGTCTAAGATACATAGTGATTGAAATGAAAATTAAAAATATTCCAATTGATGCAATAAAAAATAAAATTCCATTTCCAAGTACAGGCAACATTAACAATAGTTTTACTTGATTTGAAAATTCAGATGATAAATTTACTTCTTGTGTAAACCACAACATTGGTATATATATCTTTGACATATTTTTAAAATATCTAAAATAAAAGTGTTTTTTATTTATTAAATTATTTAAAATAGTAAAGTAACTTTTATAATACAATTAAAACTTACGATAAGTCTTCATCTGGTTGTACTAAAAAGTTAATTTGCAAAGCAGCCCTTACTTGCATTGGAATTCCAGTATCCTAAAAAATTATGGTATATACAAAATTTACCTTTATTTTCTAAGATAAAATAGATAAAAAAAAAAGATTAATTATGTATTAATAAATAATTTTTCAAGTCATAAATTTTAATTTAGTTTTTTTATCATTATTGAAATTATGTTCTTTAATTTTTAAATATTTGTAAATTATGAAATTTTTAATATTACATAAATTAAATAATTTGCTTATCTTACGAATTATAAAATTCACTTTTATAAACAATTTAAACATGTATTAAATACAAATGTTATTTACCGGTTGTATAACTAATAGAAATTCGTGATCTTCTTTATTAGGATTCATTCCACTAATATTATATCTATAACTTCCATCAGCCAGATAAAAATGTGGCAAACTAATGAATGCAGGTGCACCAAATTTACATAATGAAATATTCAATACTCCACTAGGTTGACAATCTACACCTTCACAATAACATTTGTGAGATTCCACTTTTGTTCCATTGTCAAACATATCTTCATCTGATATAAATTTAGTTCCTGTCAAACCTAACCATTCACTATTACCATCTGATTTTAAAGATAACGTTCTAGAATAAAATAATAAAGAATACAGTTAATTTTAAAACTTCATTCCAAGGGATTTACATTTATATGCTTACGTGCAAACATCAGGGGAAAATAATGAAACAGTTTTATTATTAAGTAGTGGAGGCCATAAATCTCCATTAGTTCCTTGTATATGACCACAAGATTTTGAATAATATGGAGAAATCATATTATATTCCCATGACTTGATAATGCCGATATCATTTATATTATCAAATCCAGTCAACATATTAAATGTTCCATCATAAGATTCCGAACCATTACGCTATTAAAATAAGTTAATCAAAAATAAATAAAGGTAATAAAAAATAAAATAAATTAAGAAATTTTTAATTTATTTTTCTTTCTTTTAAAATAATTTTACAATAATTTCATTTAAATGTAAAATTTTTCTTTGAAAATTGTTAATTATGACTTATTGATTTATATTAATATGTAATAAATTTATTGATATAAAATAAATATAACAAAATATAAAATATATAAAATATAAAACAAAAAATATATATATATATTAATTTTTTATACACAATAAAATATGTAAAAAATTAAAACTATAGGTTCTTATTTTCTGTAAATCAAATTCATTTTATCAGCATATCTTGTTTTAAATTTTGAACAATAATTTTATCTATGAGACAATGAACTAATATAATAAATGTTAATCTAGCAGGTAATGGTAACTTACTAGAATTTAAAATTAATTATATCTTTAATATGATAATTATTAGTAGATATTATTATATGATAAATATATTATTATCAAATTCAATTCGATTTATAAAAATTATAATTATTACTTACACCATAAAACCAGGCAAATTTCTCAAAAGGTAGTTTAGTTATATTTAAGTCTACAACAACTTTTAATAATATGTCATCATAACCATCAAATAATATATCTTTTACTGATTTTGTGATAACTATTGTTTCAAGTTTCTGCAATGCTTTATTTATAAACATTTTTACTATTTTATTTCTGTGTCGAACTGAATATGCTATTGTCTAAAACAATTTATGTAATGAATAACGATAATTGACATAATAATTATTACAATATTTATTCAAATAATTTTAATAATAATTATTTACTGCAGCAATAGGATTTAAATTTGTCACATTGTCTGTCAATGATCCATTTGACATTGATGATAAAAAATACCATACTCGCTTCTGTTGAAATGATATAGTTCCATTATTTTTATTCCATTTCTGGTTTACTTTATAGTCTACCTCCCTAATTTAATTAAATTTTTAAATTATTGCATTTTTATATTTAATATATGAATATTTTTATAATTTTTAAAGAATTTATAGTCTAAATATTGTCTACAATAATATTTAATAGGTTTATAACTAATATTATAATAGTTTATTCTCATTTATGTATTTAGAGAAATAACAACAATATTTAATCATTTTACTAAAAAATTTCTATTTTATATTTTTATTTTTGGAATACAAAAATGTTTTGAACAATTTTTCTTTTATATAATATATTAATAATTACATAGTCATTTGTTTTATAAATTTTATTTAATTTAACTATATATAAAATATCTATGATTTAAATTAAATATTGTTACAATCTATTCAGATAATAAACAATTTTTATATATGCATAAAATGTTTTTATTAAAAAAATTACTTATTTATGATTAATGTAAATTATGACTGTAATTTCTATATTTATTCACATTTTTATAGTCCATGTTTAAACATCAAAGAAACAAATTCCTTTGTACATGAAAATAGAATATTAATATAAACTATCCAAAGTTTAGTTAACCATATTTATCATTAGAAATTATGTAAATAAAAGTTATAATTATTAGAATAAATTCAAATCTGCTAACAATATTATCAATATTCTAAAAAGATTTTTAAATTTAATACTAATATTTGTTATATTATATAAATTATATTTCTTTTATTTGTATTATAATTTAAATTTATATTATAAATAAAAGTATCAAAAAAATATATTTTTTAATTTTATTTAGATTTTATTTTAATAGCAAAAAATACAAATTTTTTTCATTTTTGTATTTTCATCAATCTATTTTATCTTACAATTTAAATATATTTTACTTTAAACTAATAATATTACCTAAAAACATAAGGCCCCATTTGAACAAAGTGTGGTTTTTCTTGAATATTAGCATAATTCGTCCAGTTATATAAATATATATTCAAATACATTGGTATAGGTGTTTCTTTCCACATTAAAAAACTTGTAGACTTTGGTGATAAAACTAATTCCTATTATACAACAGATAAATTATATATTCTATTAAGACTAATAAAGATATTATTTTGGATAATTAAATATCAAAATTTTAATAAAATTAAAAACATATTTATTCTAATTTTTAATATTTAATTTAATAGTTTGAATTTTACTACAAATTTCAAGTTAAAAAATAATATTTAACATAAAAAAATAAAGCTGAATTTATTTATATTATATATATTTGTCTATAAATATTTAAAATTTTTCTATTCTTAAATTATCTTGTTCAATCAATTGCTGAAGTTAATTCGATGTATTACCTTTGTTAAAATACTTTTGTACAACGAAGGCCAAAGAATCCCAGTACTTATTCCAAAAATAATGCACAATAAGCCCACCAAAACCATAATTCTGACTTTTCTTCTAATTTTTTCCATTTTTTTAATTTGTTTCTGTAATCTACAAACACATATTTGTATATTTATAATATACAATCAATTTATAAGTCATAGTTGAAAAATTTTAAATTATTTATCTTAATATATATACAACAATGACTAATATTCAATAATAAAACATTTCTTTTATTATAAAAATTAATATCATTAAATTTCCTTATCAATATTAAAATAAAAATTCCATATTTTAACATATTAAATTGTGTTAACAGTGGAATATATACAAAACTGGATGAAGTATTAGATAATTTAAATATTGATTTTCTGCAGCAAAAGCACTTTGAAAAAAATAGACATCTTATCATGGATAAGATCTTATAAATACTTAATAAGCTGACTAATTAAATAAATCATTGACTTGTTTAATTGAATTAAAATTTATTATTATAGAATTCTAACGACATTAGCAAAACATCATGACTGACTAGTCACAATTCCAAATGAAATATGACCGTAATGTGATGAAGATGATACTAGTAATTGATATAAAAACAGTTAACACCGGACATTAAACAGGAATGTCAGCAGTATTTTTATTTATGTTCTCAATAATGTTCATATATAAGTGATTTGAGCATTTGGCTATATAATAACATTAATTATTTTACTTTAGAAGCGTTCCTCAGTCGTCAGTGGCGAAGAGTAAAACTCTGACTTATTAGGTCACTATAGTTATTAATGAGAAAATGAATCGTTTCGTAATATTAGAACAGTAATGTTATATGTACAACAGCATGCAAGTAAACGCAAGTACATTCAAATGTGATAGTCAGATTTATTAGCTAAATCAAATTTGCCAAAAATATTTCATTTTTAAGCATCTACTCTTCAGCTATCATATTTTATATAGTAATAATTAAAATATAGGAATTTTTATATGATAGGTAAAAATCGATTTTACTTACTGAAAATACAAAATACTTTAAAATAACCCAAAGCAACTAATAATAATGATAATACAACTGAAAATATATATGAAAATAATTATCTTGATTATTAAAAGATTTTTATTTTACTGTCTATTTAAAACAGAATACTATTTTTTTAAACAAATTAAACTGCATAAACCAAGCGAAACAGTATTATTGTGGATTAAGTAAATTCTTAATAATGTATGAATATAATAATAATTTAATGTAAGCTCAAAACAGTGCAATAATAATTTAACATTAATCTAATTATTTTTTTAACTAATTATGCATGCTGCTAAAATAATATACCATTAAATTCAAGTATCAAAGTAAAAAATTCTTTACTTGTGACGAATAGTTTAATAATAAGAAATGTACTGAATCTTTAATAAATAAATTCTTATTAATGTATATTTATTTTACGTTTATTTTGTATACTATATTGCATAATTTAAAAAATTTCAAATTACAAAAATCACACCATTTCAAGAAAAGCTTACAAGCACCTTATTTAATTTTATTTATATTATATTATATTTCTTACCGTTCAGAGGTAATCGATCTTATTTTTTTTTTGTTATTCATATTCAAATTTCCATTTTTTGAAACAGGATTTTGCGATACATTACTCGCTCCAGGCAATTCTTTTCTATTAAAAAATAAAGATAAACCGTTGAATATTTTAATGTTCTTAAACAAATTTTTAAATAAAAATACATTAGAAATATCAGAAATATTTTCAATAATATTATTTTAAATAAATTCTCCTATTTTATTATATTATTTTTTTCAATATTTTAGTATTTTAAAATATTCGAATTTTTTCAATTCTAAGTTACAATTAATTTTTTATGAAAATTTATATTAATCATTAATACCTGTATTAAATAATAAATTTTTAAAACTTTATATACATCATCAATTTTCAATTTACGGATAATTCATTATTTCTGTCGATTCTTTAAAATTAAAAAATAATTGTCGAATTTATTATAAACTATAAAGATATTGAGATTGCGTCTGAAGTGGATGAATTAACAACCCTAATTTAAAATTTAAAAATCTATATTTTAATAATTTCAAATGTGTACTTACTGATCTAAAAATTAAATGACGGAATTAATTTAAAAAAATTATAATATTTACAAAAAAATCTTAAAAATACAGTAAATTTTCACTCATCTAAATGAAGATAATACATAAAAAAACTGTAGCAATTCAATTATATTTGAAAATTATTTTAGTTTAAAAAATTGTATTAAATACTATTAACATCATTATCTGAAATCAGTATACATATTTATTGTCTTATAATCGATTTTTATCAAATATATTTACAATGTATAATTTTAACAACTATTCGTTGAAAAAACATTAATATTTAATATTTTTAAATAATAAAATTTATATTAAAGCTTTATTAATAATGTACATACATTATCAATTACAATGCTTATAATGAAAACTAATTATACAATATGAAGATCGCATCAATATTATTGATATATTTCATTATTATCCTACCTATACCTATATTGATAATATATTTAAATAAATATATTTGGAGGTATCTAATTTAATAAATCATAGTATATAATTATCACATTTTTCAATAACAAAATATATTTAACAATATTTAACGTTTTAAATTTTCTAAAAACTATAATAGGGCCAAATATTCTAAAAATTTATTTTGGATTTATTATGGAAATTAATTGTATATAAGTATAACTTAAGACGTCTATAATTTTAATTTCATGTGATTGTATTATATATATATATATTAATACCTAAAAGTATATACAAATAATATTTAAGTTCACGTAGATTATTACACTATTCAAACGAGTAAAACAAAAATGTTATTGTTTTATAAGCATTATATTATGTTAACAATTATAATATTCTAAATATATTGTACTGATAATTAATTTATTAAAATAACTATTTCTGTGGCGACAACTAAGTATTTATTACATTAGATACACAATAATGTAAGATGTAAATGAATTGCATTATCTGTAGTAAACTTACAATCTAGTAAAAATATTAGTTTTATATCCTTTGTCATCAAAATAAAATGTAATTATTTTGTCCATTTTTAAATAATAAAACTTCAATTGATTACATACGTGGCTACATATTTATTTCATTGATCTAAAATTAAATTTGTAAATACCAATAGAAATATCATTAATGATTCTATTCATTTGATAATTATATAATATATAATAAATTATTACATAATATCTATGACAAATTATAATACGCACGCGCGCGCGCGCGTACACACACATACACACATTCGAACAGATAATTCTGTCATGCATTAAGAATCTTATTTTATTTTACTACGCTGGTATAGATTATAAAATTGGTAGTGATATTTGTTGAAAAAAGTATTTCAAACTTAATTTTGTCCATTCTACTAAAATTGACATATATAAATTTCTAAAAATCGCATATAAATACAAAAATTGAGAATTTTTTTGAGATTATTTATTTTTTTTTCATTTTTTTAAGAGAATTTAAATTTTGGTCCGTCTTATATCGTCTTCAAAAAGTTATATATAAATTAATCATTAGCATAATTATTAACGCTGCATTACAATTATAAAAAAACAATATTAAAATGTAAACTATCATTAGATTGGTTCATATTCTTACAACTGATTTCCACCATCGATATTTATGGTCCTCTTTATTTCTACTTCTTTCTGAATTTCATCTAGTTCCACATCATTGTTGTCGCACATGACAATAAGAATAGAATGCTTATATACGGTTTAAAAATAAAAACTTATTGCACACGCGTAATCACTGTCGCAGAACAAATGATGCATTTGCTGTGGAATGTGATACTCAAAAAGATAATCTAAAGAAAATTTGTATTATAATTCACAGTACATAGATAAGCAAATTACGATATGACAAGCTTAAATATAAGAACTTTTTAAGTGTGAGTAAGGATAAAAGGAAATGTTTTGTTGGTCACATGTGCTCGTGTAATTTTAGTGATTTGTTTCAATCATATATAAAGATATGTGACCGAGGCAAGTCACTAAAATTACGTGATATTTCTCTTCTCTACGTGTGGTCTAATTTAATTTATATTTTTATTTATTGTCGTCGTTTTAAACTAATAGACGAATATTAAACTTTCAAATGTAGATCCAATTTCATGTACTCATTGATAATATTAATTTTAATACATGGAGAATGAAACTTTGTACAAATATTTAAAGACAGACTAGGAGATTTATTTATTTACCATAATAATATAATATATTTTTATAAAATTTAATTATACATTTTTAAATATATGTGTATTGGCATCATGATATATATTAATAATAATATAAATACCCTTTAAGTAAAAGTAGTATGCATGCATGCATGCATATATATTCACAGATACGTAATATATTATACAAAATTAAGATGAATTATTAGTGCGGACTAAAAAGATTATAAAAATAATACTACACAATGGGAAAAATTGTGCATACTGATAATTGTACCGCAATGATTTTATATATGAGCAACCGATAAAATCAAATACTACAAAGTAAATAAATTTTCTATTTATCATTACTCCCTATTCGTGTGAAAGTGAGGGAAAGGTGCATGTCTACATTTATTTATTCATTTATTTATTTTAGTTAAAATATGTTTAATACCTATATTATATTATTAGAAAAAATATAAAATAATAATTTTCTGATTTAATAAAAATTTTAGTTTTACATAACAAATTAATAAATAAATTTTTTTGTTTTCCTCAGATATAAATGCAACATGGAGATTATCTAACGTATATAATACTTTAATGCGAATACAATTATATAAAAATTGTACATGTGAAAAGTCAACAAATAATTTTATCGTTTAACTTACTTATACAATATGATTCAGAAATTTAAATAAATTTAGACATATATATTTTATAATAAAAAAAATTAATTTTATAGTAGTAATTTATAGTGTAATATAATTATATGTATTTAAATAAAATATATTTATAGATAGATATAAATAAATAAATAAATAAAAAATTAAAAAATATATATAGATATATAATAAATAATATATAAATAAAAAGAATATAAATAAAAAAAATTTAACTATTCAAATAATTCACAAATAAATTTTGTAAATTAAAATTAATCTACTAAACCAAATAAACTTATTTATTCTTAAAATATTTCATATAAAATCAAATATTAAATAAAATGTGTAGTTATAACGATAATATAAAGAAGTTGATTTTTTTTTTTGATAATTAAAAAATATACAATATTTGAATATTATAAATTAAGTTAAAACTTTACTTATTTTATAATTCATCAACATAAAAAATTCATAAACATACAAAATAAATTAATTTAACATATATATATTATTGGCAATTGGATAAGTTTGATCTTAAAGTTTTTACTAAAATATCTGGTTATTTAAGTAATGAATATTAAACTTTACATACGAGTTTTACCTTCCATAATCTGTTGTTATAAATTTATAATAATAATTGATAAATTAAATGTCATTAGTTCAAATCTGTTATTAAATCATAAATTTAATCATCAGAAATTTCTATTAAGTATTAAACTTTTAAGAAAAAATGTTCATTTTGATTTCTGTACATATAAAAAAACCTATAATTAAAAATAACATAATTAAAAATAATATAATTAAAAATAACATCATTATCATACTATAATATATGACAAATTACAAATATTAAAATTATTATGTTTACAATAATAATATAAGTTTTAAATTTCTAAAGACTTTAAATTATGATTTTATTATAAATAAAAACATATTTTTTAATGTTTATAAATGATTTATAAACATTCAATACCGATTATATTTTATCTTAAAAAGTAATGTTTTGGATAAAAAAAATAAAAAGTAATAAATTAAATGTTTTCTTGACTTATTCTTAACTTAAGCGTTAATAAGATCTGAATATATATTTTTTTTTTTCTTTTGAATTTATTATATATTAATTTTATTGAATGATATACACTTTCTGTATATATATTTCTAGTATAATTTCTTGTATTTAAAATATTTAAAATTTATAACTAAAAGAATATTTTAAATAATAGGTTCATATTATATTCCTCAATTTATACAATTTCTTACAGCAATTTTATTATTTATAATTTTATTTGAATTCTTTTCTAAAAACCGTTCATTACACATTTTATTTATAATTTTTATTGTCAGTTTTATTATATATTATTGCATTGCTAATAACTAATATTTGTATTCTATTCTTAAAGATATTTTCATATTAATGAATTTGAATATTTAATTTATTAAAAAATTAATATTAAAAAATAATAATCTAGAGTTAAGTTTGGCTACGAATAAAATTAAAAAATTTTAAATAAAAACAATTCAAGTAATAGAACAATTCTAACATAATGTTTAGTATTTAATTTTCTGTAAAAATACATTTTTTAGAAAAAAATAAATAATAATACTAATAAATATTTTTTTGTATTAAGTATATAAACATATGATAATAATTGGCATTTATTTCAACTAAGATTTATTCAAAGCTTTATATACTAGTTAAATATTTATTTTATATTTTGTTTGCATTTGTTGGATTTCTACTATTGTATAATTTCTGTAAGTTATTAAGTTTTACAAACTTTGTAAGATATATTTTTATTGTAAGATATATATTTATTATTTAAAACGCATATAGCAATAATTCAAGATGATATAATATTGTTTCATACAATATTGTATTTTCACACAATAATTTGTTGTATTACATAATAATAATTTTAAATAAGATATTTAATCAGTTTTATATTAATATTGAATTAATTACATACATTTGATCGTTTGAAAAATAAAACTAACTTATATAGAGAACAAATTTTATTTATTAAATCTTAGTATTTAAATATTCAAATTTTTTTATTTAAATAAGTATATTTGTTTTGGAATTTGGCAGATGTTATAAAACGACTCGTATGTATCATTATTTTTACCACTCATTACGAATCAAGAAAAATTATCGTGTTATTGTAGGAAATGCAAAAATATAATCATTCCTGTACACATCATATAGGTTTACAATATGCGTTAGTATCATTAATATCAATTTCTAATCATTTATATGACATGTGATATACGTTCACATACTGCATTCACGTACATACTTACAACTTTCATTTTTCTGCAGTAAAAGGAAAGTTATATTATTCACTTTCTATTTACATTTCTTGTATATATATGTATATGTATATATCTATTATACGTTTTTCTGCTACACACAGCAGACAATTGAAAAATATTCAATTTTTTGATAATTTATAATTAATCATACTATTAAATTACTACTATTAAATTATTTAATCTTCGAAAACTAAAAGTAATTTTTAAATATTTGATCAATAATTTCAAATTATCAAATGATGTACAAATAATTTAAAAATACTTATAGTAAATATAAACATAAATATATATATATATATATATATATAAATAATAAATATAAATAGTAAATATTTATATTATGAAAGAGGGAAATATGGTTTCATTTTTAACAAAACTTTACTAAATTTCAAAATAATAAGTAAATGATTGTATAAAAATTTATAAATCTAACTTTTTGAAAGATGTGAAACGATATTAAATTTTAATTAATCTAAATATAATCTAAATAAAAATACTATATAAATTTGTATACATTATAATATGTATATAAACTACCGTTACTTATATTATTAAAAAAAATAATGCTTAAAAAATATATTAAAATGTATACATTTTACATCTTTATAGATATCACAGAATTATTTAAAAGCTCTAGAATTTTTTTATAAAAATTGCACTATTCAATATATATCAGCTCATGTATTTAGAAATATGTACATATTTATTGAAACAAAATATATTAATTAGATGAAACACTTATTCAAACATTAACAGAAATATATAATTATCTAAATTAAAATAAGAAAAATGTTAATGTACAGTTCAACTAAAATAGTTTACCAAATTTTACATGCTGGAATAATGTAAAATTATAAGTGACAGTCGAAGTCTACACAGTGACTATTAGAACTTTACACTTACTATGCTGCTCCGCTCTTCACTATGATTTCTCGTAAGTCTGGAAGGGGTAGATCTTTCCTTCAAACTAACATATACAATGACACAAGTGTTTAGTTTTTTTTTCAATTCGATGCACGTAAAATTGTAAAGCGCGAAATTTATTTTGTACACTATATGTATGGTGTCTTACAAATCCTTAAAGAATTATTTGAATTTTTTAAATTATTAACGTTCACTTTACTTATTCGCAGTTCAAATGGTGAACATTTCAATTTTAAAACATATTATATTAAATACAATTATTGTATAAGTCTTTTTGAAAGTAAAGTAGAAAATGAAATACAATGTATTTCAACAATAACTATTTAATTTAGAATGTTGTTTACTTATAACTCGTAACTTTCTATTCAAAACAAAATTTATTTTAATAATTTTACATCTCTTGCATTTACATACTAACTGTCTCACTTATTTTATTAAACAAAATTGAATAATTCAATAGTGAAATTATTTTTTGATCTCGCATGTAAAAAACATAAATGACTAGAACAAAATTATAATATTTTTCGATTAAATAGAAACAGTGCTCATTGTATTATTCATATCCTCTTGTAATTGAGCTCTATCTCTAACCCTTGAACATATTAAACTATACTCTAAAACACCTATTCGTATACTCATTTCTGAAATTTCGCTTTTTATTTTTGAAATCATTTTCTTTATGTTGATTAATGGAGCTGCAAACAAATTTTCTTTTTTAAAAACATTTTATTCTATACTATTTTTTTAAGAAATTTTTTTTTAATAAAAGCATAACATTATTAATTTTGAGAATATAACACTTATTTAATTTTTTTTTTTTTAGATATCTAAAAAAAATTCCAAACTGAAAATACTTTCATTTGAATTTAAAAAAAAAATTATACATTCTACTATATACATATCATGCATATATTTTACAACTACAAATACATATTTTTATTCAAGTTGTCTTCATATCCAGCTATCAATACTATGTCACATATAAAGCACAATAAAAAAATTTTGTAGATTATTTTAAATTAAAAATATTACAAAATTTTATAGTGTTATAAATATTAATTATCTTCATAATAAATTAAATAAATTTTAGTTATTTATTAATTTACAAATAACTTATAAAATTATACTGGAATAGGACTATATCTAATCATATTTAATTCTTTTGAAACAATTAAAATTACAACTAGTAAAAATTAGATTTATTTGTATTTTAAAAATTTTTTATTTCATACTTTATTCAAATAAAACAAAATTTTCATAATATATATATAGATGCTATGTAGAAAAAAGAAAGTACTGTTGGATAATTTTCTTATAAAAAATTATATAAACATATGTAATGTTTTCTCAATTTCGAATATAATTTTAATAATATGCAATGACAAGTACTTACTTCCATCAGTCATACTGGATCCTCTTTCATCCATTTCTTTTTTTACTTGTTCTAATTCTTCTGTCAGTTTATTTAAAATCCTTGTTCGTTCTGTGACTCCTCCACTGATATCTCTATACTCTTCTTTTACTTTAGAAAGTTCCTCCTAAATAATTAAATGATACTCATATATTACTAATATATTGACACTAATAAAATTAGATAATAATGCATGATTTGCCCTATACCTGAAGAACCCTTAGTTCTTGAAGTTGTGGATCCAATTGTCGGTTCAAGTGAATCTCTTTAGTATTTATTTTATCTAATGCCCTTCCAATATCTACATTCAATTTATCAAGCTGACTTTTCGTTCCAGAAAGATCTTTTCCCATAGTTGCATGCAAAGTTTTCATTTGTACAAGATGTTCTCTCCAATCACGGGAATCTTTCATTAATAGAAAATTTCCAATAAAATAAAAAAAAGTTATAAATTACCAATCTTAACTTCTTTATTTAAATTCTTATTATTTCTAGTAAATTAAATTTAATTGTAAGAATTGACAACAAAATAATATTATAACAATGAGAAAGGATATTTAGAAATTATCGATTTCGAATTATATTTTAATTATAATTACAGACTATCGATTTTTAATTAGATTTGAATATACTAAATGTAGTATATTAATTTGATTATTGAAATCTCATAAATTGTAATACAAATGCAAATCATAATACATTAAGGTAAAAATTTATGAAATATGAATTTTTGACATACATAAAATATTTTATACTAATTGAATTGTAAAAATATATATAAGACATAAAGAAATATAATATTTATATCATTTGAAAATTAATATTTAGGACAGGATAAAACAATTCTTTAGATTGGTTAAAATATAAAATCTCTTTTCTCATTATAATGATTTACATATTTATAAAATATAATTTATATACTGCCTAAATAGTACTATTACCTATATTAATATTTAACTTCAATTGTGGTAAAACACGTTCTAATTCTAATTTCCATTCTTCAGTATTAGCAGTTGATTCTAAAATTTTATCTGGTCTTTGACTCTTATTCTTAAAAAAACGAAGGTCAATCGTTTTAATAAAATAATACCCAATTCTAATATTAACTTATAATGTTATTGTGTAAACTCACCGAAGCCTCTTTATATAATTTCGTAATATCATCAACATGAATAACATCATCTTCCTCATCAAATTCAGTCATCATTTCTTCTTCAACCTTTTCTAAAATCAGTTCTGCATCATCTTCTTCAATCTCTGGTTCAATAACAGTATCATCTGCAGGTATTTGAACTCTAAAATGAAAATAAAATTTTTTTAAATTATTTAAACATTATTTTTAAACTAACTGAATAAGTGCACACAAGTTTACTTTTCCCATTTAAATTTTAAAAATTTTATGACATGATCAGCAAGATTATCAAGTACAAACACAGCATGTTCACCAACTCCTTGCTTTAATTTGTTTGGTGGAAATTCTATATGAATATCAATTTGTTTCAAAAATTCCAGTATTTCCGATATTGTTGAATTTGGATCATCAGATTCTTGTGGAGGATTAAATTTTTTCCCAGATTTTCTTATTAGCCAAGCAGCCAAAGATGTAAACATATAGAATTGTTCTCCTGAATTTGTTGGCACCATAAAATAATGCCTATAAAAATATTATTTTATAAGTAAATTTTTAAAAATGTATTAATATTATAAAATATTACCTGCTTATATATTTCATTTTTAGTTCTTGAACAAATTCATTGTCATAGTTAAGTAATTTCAATTTTTCTAATAGATCTTCCATTTGTATATTGGCATCAAAAGAAGCCAATGATGATGATACATCTTCAATTACAATTTTTGGTGTATCTCTATACATTCTTTAAAAAAATAGTTTCAAATATTAATTTCAACTAAAATCTGAAAAAATAAATAAAAATAAAATAATAAATATTTTTTGTTCTATACAAAAAAATAGATATAGATTTTTTAATTTTGAAAGAATTTGAATTTGTTATATTTTGCCATATATAAACATAATTTATTATTTAAAACTTATATTTTTCAATATTACAGAATAACAAAGTTTTTCTTTTTTATTGTAAAATTTAATTTTTAGAAATATTTATATCAGTCATTTAGAAAATTCCAAAAATAATAACTTGTGTATTTTCAAGATATTATTTAAAGTTTAAATATATTGATATCAAATAAATATAATATAAAAACTAAAAACTTGGTAAATTTTGTTAAAAAATAAAAAATTTCAAACTAAAAATTATTTTAAGTTTATAGACGATCGATCAACGTGATATTTAATAATTATAAGATTTATTTACCTTTAATTTCTTTCTAAAAAAAAAACTATTATGTGAGTCTGCCACCGCAACTTATTAAAATGATTAAAACCGAATAAAATATTAATAAAATGGTTATAGTCCTTACTTTATTTTATCTGTCTTTCTCACTCTCTCTTCCACTCGCTTATCCTATAACACTGTTACTGTTTTTTACCTTCTTTCGTTAAAACATAACTGATTTTCTCGCGTCATACACATGTAGGTACAAAAAGATTATATTGATTATTGTATAACTTATGTCGTGTACGTGAATTCAACTGTGTGGATACAACTAAAGAATATTTATTGCTGACAAGGCTCGAGTTAAATTAAAATTAAAAATAACATGCATCTATTATATTCTACCTATGCCAGAAAATATATTTATGTACTTCACTTTTCAAAACTTTCATACTATTTAATTACATTTTCTGTTTATAATCACTCTTCATCACAGTCTTTAAATGTTATAACTTGGAGGTGTATATGCCTACTTATAAATAAATCATAAAATCAATCTAATTATTATCTGTAAAAATATCACTTTTTAATACTTCGTAGATTCCCGCTATTACTTAAATTATACATTGATATTACTATTTATTTTAGAATTAAAACTATTGGCACGTGACAGTTTGTTGCCTGCGTTTGCAGCTAATATCAAATATAAAATTTATAAAATTTCAAAACAAAATTTTAGTTTCATATAGTTATAGTATGTAATAGTATGTACTGTAATTTTATTTACTAAATAAAATTTTAGTTATTAATTTATCTAAAATTTTTAAATTTAAGTTAATGCGGTACCCACTTGATCCATAAAAATATTAGTTTATAATTAAAATACCAATAAGTACATAAAATTATTAAATGCGATTAGATTAGATTGCTATTAGATTAATATTAGATCGCTAATTTAATTTGCACCATTTTAGGATTTCAAACATAAATTTTATTCAATAATTACGTATTCTTAATATTACAATGTATAATTCATAAAAATTCTTCAACATTAAACTTGATTTTTGCCTAACCAAAAATAAAGAAACCATTATATTTTAAACATACGGTAGAACACTAATTAAAAACATTATATACATAGCTACTTTCATTTTTATAATTATTTAATTAGGATCCTAGACCCTATATCCCATTGATATATCTCACCTCATAAGGTTAGAGCGCATTATTTCACAAACCTTTTTATAATAATAGTTCTTAAATTTGGTCACCAGAGGAGCTTTATCCAGCTTATAAAATAATAATACTTAAGTCATTTCTTTAATTATTATCAGAAATTGTACGTGGCGACGTCATCGGTTATATTCATAATTCCTTCAACTGACTATAAGAGGTACAAAGTTGTACACGTCATAATTTTCATTATGTTACTTGTAGTTACAATATCTTTTAAAACTAATTTTCAAAAATATTATTAAAAAATAAAAATGGAAACACTTTATCACCAAACAAATAAATTGGTTTTAGAAACCCAACAGTTATTTAGTCAACTAGAAAAAAAACAGCCTAACCTTAATATTCAAGTGGTTGAAAGTGAAATAGAAACAAAAATTCAGAATATTAATAGGTATAAAAAATTATCTTATATTGCATATACTTTCTTTTTAAAATAAATTCTTATTCTTTAAAATAAAATTTTTTATTTAAAAATGTAATCTTTAATTATTAGTATTAAAATTGTATCTTTTACATTTTATTATTAATTTTAAAATTTTTAAAAAGAATATTGAATTTCCGAACTATTAATTTTCACTTTAAATCATTAATTATATATCAGAATATGTTAACTGTATATGATAATATTAGTCAATAATATAATTCACTATAACAAAAAACTATCTTTGATACTTTATAAATAATAAATGAATGTGTCTTATTTATTAGTGATAAATTAAAATTAAAAAAAAAAAATAAAAATTTACTATCTGTTTTAGTAACTGTGATCGATTAGACATCTTATGTTCAAAAGGTCTAATTTCACAACGTCAAAATGCAAAAATGAGAGTTGATCAGTTGAAATATGATAGTCGTCACCTTACAGCAGCATTAAATTTATGGAGACAAATGGCATTGAGTAAACAGAAAGAAAAAGCAGAAAGAGAAGCATTATTATCTCGCAAATTTACTACTAATGATCATGTTGATATTTTAATTGATCATAGTTTGCAACATAATAACAGTGTTCGCAATGCAGTTTATAGTGTTGACAATATGCTTGAACATGGTGCTGGTATTCTAGAAAATTTACGATCTCAAAGGTATACACTTAAGGGAGCACATAAACGTTTAATAGATATTGGTAATGCTTTGGGATTATCCAATACAACAATGAGACTAATAGAGCAGCGAGCTCGTACAGATGGATTTATTCTTGTTGGTGGCATAATTTTTACATGTCTCATTATAATATTTGTGATAATTTATCTTTCATAATCATTCCTCAAATAAATATATTTGTAAATATTAGGAGTGAAGAAAGCAAATTGCAAAGATCTGTATAATTTATCCAAAGATAAATATATATTCAAATAGCTTAAAATTTTAACAAAACAGTTTAAAAAATAGGCTTGATTTTTAAAATATTAACTATTAATATAGTTTTTATAATGTCAATAATTAATATTTGTAATTAATTTTAGTTTATTAAAATTTAAGATATTCATTATTTAATTAATTTAATCATTTTTAAAAATACATACTTTATTTTAAAATTTAATAGAAATAATTTAATATTTAAACCAATATATATATATATATATATATATATATATATGATGATGATTGAAGTGTCATAAATGGATTCAAATGTATGTTAAAGATAAATATTGAAAATAAATAACAGAAAGTATGTAACTTAAATAATGTACATATTCATAAACTTTTATTGTATGAACGCATTTAATACAAGAAAATAAATTAATGTACTATTAAGTATCTGTTGTTATAAATTATAACTTAACATTAGCATTAGTCATTCAAATGTAATCGCGATCTATTTGTTATGTACTTGATAAATCAACTTATAATGAAAAAATTGTTAACAATTAATGAGAATAATTCAAAATTATTGTGGATATATTTTCTTCATTGAAATTCCTACAGTGCATATCGCGGAGATAATTTTGCGCCACTAAAAAACCAAGCTGTTTTGAGTCAATTTTGAGTCGGAACGCTTGGCAGATACATCGAATGGGTCATTCCTTCGAGCTTCAAGACTGATCTCTCCCTCTCACGGGCAAGTTTTTTGAGTGGCTTTGGTCATGGAGCACATAACGCGTTGGCCTCCTGAAAGAGTCGTTCCCACCTCAGCAGAAATTCCCCGAAGAAAGGTGAGTGCGAGCAAGCGTACAAACAGGCGGGAGAGAGTGAGAGAGGAGAGAAAGAGGTAGGGGTACGTATAATGCATCCTACGCTTATTCTCTTGCGGGGCTCCCCTCTCTCCTTCAGTATACCTGCTACATTCGAAGGATTTGGAGCGAGCGAGAGCGGCTCTATATTGCGAGAAAAGAGAGAAAAGAGCAGTATAGTACATAAAGCGTTTGCTAATTCTCATACATTATAATTTAACTTTAATTTGTTTTTAACTCGAAAAAATATCGAAGGAAAATTGGCAAGTGCCAACTCTGCATCTGGAATTGTGGATTCATCGAAACTCAAAAAAAAGAAAAAGAAAGAAGAGAAAAAATAATCTTAGTAAGTCCGGTAGCCCTGGATGGGTTTGAATTCAGTCCACGTTTTTAAATCAGCTATTCGTGACTAGATCCACACTCATCCAAGGATTTTGGACGCAACTCCAAAGATTATCATCTGTGCCCTACAATTCAAATGAAGTCACCAATTCACAATTCTTAAGTCTTGCGTTTACAATATTAATCGTGCTTGTAAGCATCTTTATCCTTTTGTATACAGTACTCTTAAATTCATGTATGTTAATATTATTTTATTTTATGACGTCATGAGTCTACTTATTCAAATTAATCTTAAAGTAAAAGTACGGAGAGAAATTTTTAATAAGCTTGGGAAGCACGACAATTCGAATCCCAGGCTAATGGCTTCAGGATTCCTTTACATTTCTTTGTGTCAGAACACCTGCCACGTTTCTCCTTCCAATTTCTCATTCCCTCTCCCAAGCTCGTTACCTTTTCCATGGATTTCTTTG
Source organism: Ceratosolen corneri (assembly GCA_030522565.1). NCBI lineage: Eukaryota > Metazoa > Arthropoda > Insecta > Hymenoptera > Agaonidae > Ceratosolen > Ceratosolen corneri. The sequence goes on from JAPYYT010000558.1 coordinate 24,233, forward strand.
CTTCTTTCTTCGCATCTTTCGCCCTTATATCTCTCCGCTTATTCTCGTCTCCACTTTTCTTGTGTTCAACTTACGACGCGTCCTTTCTTCAACGCTCTTGAATAACGGTAGAAATTCCCACGAATAATCACAATAGCGCGCGTAAACTCTTTTACAATATATCTTGAATATACGATTTAATATCAAATTAATACACTTATTATATGTAAATCATATGATTCATGTAAATTTTTATTAATATAAATCTAATTAATAAATATTAAAATCAAATAAAAAAATTATTATTAAAACTAATTAATTTTAATAATATTGAAGTAATGAAACTTGCTGAATATTTTAGAAAAATATTTGTATATACATACTTTTATGAAAAGTGAAACCGTTATTAACGTATATAATTTTAAACGTATATGTAATCAATGTTGCCTTAAATTTAATTTTCTTATTAAAAATATATTAATAGCTTACAAAGTAAATTTGAAATAAAAACACACTTCTTAACATATATTTTCAATTTTTCAAAGTACTTTTATTATTAAATTTGAATAAATAAAAATGCTACTGTACTCTAAATTTATGTAACAAAAATAATTCTTATATATATAATTTACATGTAATAATCAATCCAAAAAATACAAAGTGTATTTATATAATATAATTACCTAGTGAAGGCGAGATTTCCATATTCATAATTAGATGTATTTTATCATTTTTGAAAATGACAAGAATTATAAATAATTGGAATTCAAATGAAATACTTAAATTAAAAATATAAAAAATTTACTTTACATTAATAAATTATATAAATTGTGTATAAAATGACCAATTATCGTTAGTAAAATTATAAAAAGGACTCTTAAACAATGTTTAATTTATGCATTAATCATATAAATTTTAAGAATTTAAGAAAAATATTTACATCATTTGTTCTACAAAATTTAACGACCGTAAAAAATTATACAGGACAAAAAATTAAATTTTCGATCTAATAAAATAATTTTACATATATAAAAAATTAAATTGTCATTTGTTACAATGTATTGCTCAATTAATTTAAATAAATAAACGATAAAAGTGATTAATATATATATATATAGATATAATATATATATATAATATATATATATATAGATAATAATTAATAATAGGTAAGCCGAGTCGGAAATAGACAGAATAAAAAAATTACATTATTGATATCCGTAAGTGTTCGAGGTATGTAATTTATAAGATAAATAACCGAGCAAACTCGTACAAAAATGAAAAATTTCCAATTACTGAGAATTCTTAATCGTTTACTGCCTGAAGAAATACACGGGCCACTTGATGATTTCCGGATGACCGGTATAATATCAAGTGTTCTGGGCCTGCTCGAGATTCATCTCCGAGAGCCTGCAATGTACCGCGGCTTCATCAAGTTCGGAATTGTAGGCATAGCTGGTAGTGGCCAAGGAGGGTGACTCATCCGAAAGCAAATCCGCCTTCTCGACTAACTGGCGTATTTGCTCGTGAAGCTCAATAGTGATCCGCTTAACTGTTTGGTGCCTGTCCTCAATTTCTTGAGCACATTGCAGCATCCCGTCCCAGGGAGCGGCGTCGTTGTGTCCGAGGTAAAGTTCGCGCCAGAGCTCGATACTGACCGGGGCGACGCTCGGCCAAATTACGCAGGGATTCGGCTCGTACAAGGGGTTTGTGTATTTCTTGAGAACCCCCGACTGATTCATGTGTGACCACAGGCTACACGTGCATTTTGACAATTTCAGGTGATTTCTGTCAAACTCCGAGTCGCCTGTGTGACAGATAGAAATGCGATAGTGATGACGTGTGCCGTTGCTCTCTTGATTTTTAATATACACACGCGAATTATTACCTGTTAACATGTATGTAATAAAACACGATACATTTATTTTTAATACGAACGTACATTTGTTACGGGAATTATTAGTAGATATTTGCTATTACTTTCAAAATATGTAACAATGCAATATTATAAAATTAATATTTATTATTTTCGAATTACCGACATTTGTCGATTATAACTTTAAAATTAATTTTTCATTTTACCTTTAAAAACGATTTGTGAATCAGAAAACCAAATAATCATTTTTTAAAATGACATTCTACAAAAATCTTGAAAAAATATTTAGAATGTCACCATAGGTAACTAGTTATATCGAATTAGCAATTTAAAAAAATTAATTTTTTTTAACTATTATCTCTTTGCGATTTCATTTTAACGAATAAAATTGATAACTTATATGAAGCTAAATTTTCAACTTACGTTAATCGATATTCATGTATATACATTTACATATGGCTAAAACAGTTACAAAAAATTAAAAATAAAATTATAAATATATTACGATATAAAATATATATTTCTACATTGAAATTCAATATGGTCAAATAATTATAAGTTATTATTAATATATAAACTGAAATTAATTCAATAATGTTGTAAATTAATTTATGCAATTATTATGCAATATTATGCAATTATAAAATTAATTTATGTAAATTAATTTTATTTTAAGTTAAATATTTAATTTCCAATTCAATGTAATGATTAAAATCTTTTAATTAAAATAAATAAGTATATACCTAAGAACGTTCCATAATTTGAAGAATAAGTATGCTTAAAAATTTCTATAAGTAATTCAATCGTGTATTCAAAACTTAATTGAAATTGAAAATGTAATTGATATAGACAGTCTAAAAATAGAAGAAAGGTTGGAGCATCTTGTGAGTATTGGTCATAATTGTAATAGGCTCCATGACGGGTTCGAGTATAAAATGGATGACCAGCTTGTAACCATTCGCGTTCAATTAATGCTTGTAAGCCCCTGATAGTACGACAATCTGGATTTAATATTATTTGCACTAGACTAGTAACTACAAGAGTTATATCACGCCCACTACCACCTAAAATATAAAATCACTAATTTTAAAAACACGTAATTGCAAATATTTTTATTTAAAAATTTATAGCTTCTGTGTGACTCCTTAGATGCATTAAAATCAAAGAATTATGAAACATTTTTGAAATTCCATAATTCTTAACTTATTGTTGTTAATAACTTATAATTAATATACGTTTTATGATTATATTACCATGTACCAAAACTGCAGTTTTATCTCGATCGATACACTGAGCAGCGAGACAAGCTGCATTCATAGCATCTTGAACAGCCAACAACCATTTACTATTATCTATTCTAGATAGCCATTGTGAGGTAGTACAACTTAAATCATTGCAGGCTTCTATCAATTTGGATAAGCTCTCTGATAAATCAGTAGCACGTAAAATTGCTTTATTTGTTTTAAGCCATTGCGGATATGCCGCGTCTATTTCTGTACCACCTCCCGTGGTTCTAGCATTTTGTGCTTGTGTACGACTTCGTGTATCAACTATAAGTCTAAACAAAGAATCTATATTACTCGTATAATTAAATGAAAGAAACAGAAATCTTGTATAAAGATTTAAACTGAAACTAAACAAAATTTTATATAATTTAAGTTCAATTCAAATAAAACATCTCTATCTTAACAAATAAATATAATATGCGATTTTTACTAAATTTTACCCTCGTATGCCTGGTCTTAAATAAGAATTCAAAAGCATTTCATCACCCTTGCATCGTTTTTCAGTAGGACCACACATTGGCTGACTACTTCTAATTAATATACCCTAAAAATTATGACTAGTAAACTGACATTCAAGATAATTATATAGATATTTGTATTTAAATTTATTTAAATATATACTCCTCCATCATGTCTATAACATAAAACAGGAAATCGTCCATTATATCTAAAATTAGCTGAAGAAACTATGATTTCATCTTCTATAAATCTAGGTACTATCACTTCTGAAGAATAAGATCTACATACTTTATAATCTTTATTTATGTAACTAATTCGCCATTCGTCTCCATATGCTGCTAATAAACGGGACCACTCAGAAAGTGGGTGGAATATATTCCATCCATCTTCAATTTGTATTTTGGAATTGCTTAATGATTGCGGTCTATAGAAAAATGGATACTGAACTGTCTGATCTAAAAGCAAATAAAATTTATTATTAATTATATCATTAAAAAGGTTCATTATACTATATCATACCTAAACATGATAATTTCTCTATGGTTTGTGCTACCTTAAGTAAGTCATTTACAGATCCAAAGTCTAACTGATAAATATGAAAATCCTTACATTTAAGTATGAGACTACCTCCAGAACTTTGATTGTTTATTTTTCTTTCCATAATATCAATGTTGCGATAAAGTAGCTGCAAAAACATAAAAATAAGTAATAATTAAAAATTAAAAAATATCTTTTAACTTGCATTAAACTTTAATAAATATTTTAATGATTTTGATACTAACAAAAATATATCACTAAGTTTCATTAAACATATAAAACAATAAAATACAAATATAATTATAAAATTAAACTAAACTAAACCTAATTTTATATAAATTTTATGTTTATATTTTTTAAAATAGCAAAAAAATTTAATATATTAATTTTTATAAATCAGATATATATTGACGTTCTAATTAACTAAGTATTATTTTACACATAATACATTAAATAAAATTGAAAAGCATAATTTAGTTATGTTGTGTGTATGAGATGTGCGATATTTTTATACTTTAATATCAATAATTTATTTTTAAAAGATTTAAGAACAAAAAAAATAATAAAAACAAACCAAAAAATATAAAATATTAATTTTAATCACCCATAATTCTTGTTGATTGTTTTTTTGTCTATCGGAAAGAATGAGATGATGCCCACTAATGCACAATGTTCCTTCTATTTTATAATTTTTCGTGTTTTCTTTGGTTTTTTCTGTTAGTACCACGTTGTCAACTCGTGGTATCGATATAAAGTCCACAAATTCCATTATTCGTTCGACACCCGAACAACAATTGACATGAGCCGTCAATAATAATTAGAAAATTGACAATACTTAGACAGATTTCATAACCAAAAAAAATTTAGTGTGCTCTACTTCTAAACGCGGCATAAATAAGGCATTTAAATATTTGTTGCAAAAAAACAATAGAAGAGAAAGAGAAAATATTTATATGCAACTGATAATTATTACTTATATTAATAAATAAATGAGAATTTAAAAATTGAAATCATGCATATATATATATATATATATTCATTGTTAACTTATACTTTTTTAAATATTTTATAATATTAATTAATTTTTAAATTGTGCAATATATAATATTCCAAATAAATTCCGATATATAATCGTTAATGTGGTTTCACTCAATGTTTTTAAATAAATAAACTTTTCTCTGATTTGAATGATGAAATATTGAAAAAATATAAACATATTTATTAAAAATATGATATTCTTTTTGACTAATATACATGCATACGCTCGCAAACATGCACATACACTTATTATCAATCTGTAATCTTTAAGAAAAAGAAATTGTGTTTTTTTAACATATATGAATAAGAAAATAAAAATATATAAATACAAATATATTAAACAAGCTTGCAAAATAATATCTAGTACGCATGCTCTTAAAATCTGAGCACTACCAAAGATTTTTTCAATTATTGTTGTGGGTAGGTCAAAGACAATTTATATTTTTATTTCTGTATAATATATATTGACCTCAAAAAAGTAATTATAAATTTAAATAAATGTAATAACACCTTTGTCGTTACCATTTCTAATTAAAACTTTCTTAAAATTCTTATGAAGGCGTTGATTTTACGGTGTAATTTACTTGTGATTATATTTTATATTACCATTTCTTCGTTACATTTGAATCAAATGCGCAGGTATATCTTATAAATTGCAAAGGTAACTAAAATTTACTTATATTACATATTCCGATAAATCATTTATGACTTGAATAATAAATATTTTCAGGATTATATTATGTTTGTAATGAACATATCTATCTAACCTGCATCAAAAAAGGATTTAAGCAAAATAACAGAATTATCGACAAATATTGTATTTCTTTTATATTTTATCAAATTTAGGGTAAGATATTTATGTTATTTTTATAAATTAAAATTATTTTCTACAATAAAGAAAATGTTTGCTTTTATAATTCCAAAAAATAACCTAACAAATTTTTTAGTTTTGCTAAATTTATAAATATATTTAAAATGTTCATTATAAATTTTTAAATGCTTTGTAAATTATTGAAATATTATTTTTTTAATGTAATTAATTTATACAATTAAAAAATAATGTAAATTTTTAATAAAAATGTTTGATATTCTAATGGAACGATAAAAAATATTTCTGACCTTCTATACATCATCATTTATTTAATAATTTAATTTGACTAAAATTGAAAGACTAATTTTTTGATCAGTAATAATAAAAATATATGTAACCAATAATTTTTAAAATATGTTATGAAAGATAAATATTTTAAAATTTATTAAAATTTAATGTAAAGCAAACCAAACTATGTTTCATTGGTAATAAAAAATTATACATTGTTCCAACACAATTTTTGCATAACATTTGTAATAAAGATTCATGAAATGAAAGATCATATGAATCTTTATAGTTATTTCATTCATAAATTGTATTATACAATAGTTTCAAAATCATATTTATGAAGTCACAAATTAAAAATAGTTGGAAAGCTTTATACATATTTAAGATTTAATTAATAAAGTTGTTGCAATATACCTAATAAATTTCTAATAAAAAATAAAATATAAATAATTATAAGTATTATGATCATTATATTTTGGTTGTTTTAATATTATAAAATAAGTTAATAAATCTAGCATTTATAATTGTTTTTTATATATCATATTAAATCATAAATTAAGCACAAAAGAAAAATTATTAATAATTAATTGATCAAATCAATTAATCATAAAACTGTTTAATGTTATTTTAAAAATATTATAACATTTTATTCTTATGAAGTTAGTTAAAAATCTAAAACTTTAAGCATTTTAGATAATTATAATCAACTAACACTGAAAAGAGTTTATACAAAAATGTCATTTTTAAATTATTATATTAATCATATTTGTAATAAACGTTTATATTGATGTTCTATGTCAGAGTCATAATATATTATGTAAAAGTTAATTCTAAGAAAATTCTAAGAAATATTTTGTTATTGATTTTGATGAGATAATGGAAAAATTAATTTCAAGAAATCGTATTTAATATTAAATTATCGTTCCAGAAGATGCAAACTCTAGCAACCACCATCAAAGAGAAAAAGAAATCCTTAACCTCTCACGTAATTATCTTGCCGGCGAAGTTTGGTAGTGATTTCGCGAGATGGAAGCACCAATCATTAACGATAACTGGCCGAACATCAGTAGAAATATAGAGTAAGAACACAACTGTACTGTCTATACACCAAGCAAGGAAATAACATAGATCGTATAAAAGAAGACCCAATAAGTAAAAAAATAAAACTGAGAATTAAAAAAACGGATCAATATATAAGAATAATCGAAATAGAAATGACCGATTTTCAGCAAGAATGTCCTCCAGCTAAATTGTGCCTGATGATCCTGTTGCAGCCTTAAGCTTGGTAAAAGGTAAAGATGCTGTTATTGACCCTTTGAACAAAACTAATAATTGAACAACTTCTTTTTATAAATATATGTTTTGAACATTCCAGCATCTTCTGGAAATTTTTTAATCATTATAAAAACAAGAGAGTTGTCTGCGCGCATGCATAATAAAAGTGTGCATACACTAAATTTATGTATGCGCTGTGGATATTCACATTCATACACGCGCACGCACACCTGTATATATACACATGCGCGCGCGCTAGTGTGATGTTAATCTAAAAAACATAAATTGTTTTAAATTATACTATATCATAGTCTAATGTATTAAAGATTCATGACATTTTTAAAATTTGTTTTTTCAATTTAATATTTTGCATATGAAAGAAAGTTAAAGAATGATGAGAAATAAAATTATATAAAATTAATTTTATTAAAATATTTTTATAAAATTAATTCATAATTTTGTATTTTTTTACGAACTTTATAACGCCGCTTAATATCCATAAAATTATTTAACTTTAATTTCTTTTATACCTGTTACATTATATTTCAGTAAAGAAAATAACAAATTAATAAGTCAATATGATTACATAAAAGAAATACATGAATTTATTTATTTTATACATTTATATATATGTACATACAAACAGCATATATATATATATATATTTATATTTATATTTAAAATTGAATTTACTAATATTTATTGAAAATGATTATTTTATAACCTTTTAATGTTTTATAAAAATAATAAAAGTAACATAAATCATTTTTAAAATAATAGTTTTTAAAGTATCCTTGTGCTTATTAATCAAAGTTAATGTTTGTTTGCATGAGATAATATATGTATATCAGTATTTATATGCCAATCATGTAGATACATTTATGATCGTATAGCATATTATTAATGTATAGTTAATTTTCAGTGTAATATAGTTCAAATTAGATACAATATTGACTTTTAAAATATATAGATTTAAGTAATATCAGTGTAGATAGTTTGACATATAAAATAAATGTAAAAATTGTATCCTAATAAGTTTACTCTAGTAATTTTAAGAGGAAATGATTTAAGTAAATGTTTTATATGTATAATTTTAAATTATAAATTAAAAAATTTGTTAATTTTTAGAATTGTGAAATATTTTAATACTCATTGATAGTGTTTGTAATTAACGTTAATTAAATGTTAAATATATCTAATTAATTATAAATATTGTTATATTGATACCCATATAACGTAATATACAGTTATATTGGTAGTCAAAAACTAGGGAAACTATTGCCCTCTATGTTGAAGTAGTCTAACTACAAGTTCATTGTAACTTAACAGAAGCTGTTCTGGCATCCTCACAGCTAACATTAATTAAGAAAAGATCAACGTTCACTTACTTTTATTTAATTTCTACACTTGATGTAAGAAAATAAATAGAAAATATTATAAATGAATCCTTGGGAAATTTATAAATACGTTTGTGAATTTAATTGTGCTAGCATCAGGTTAATATACATACTATAGGTACTTATAGTTTAATATTAAGTGGCAACAGAATATGAATAAAATGTAAACAATGTTGTAATATTTATTTTTTACAGATATTGTGATATCTACGTTTAAGTAATGGATTCGAATGAAAATATTAAAGATAAAATTTTGGATACTTCTAGTAAAATGGAAGTTTCTGATTCAAGTGTACAAGATAAGATGAGTGAAACACAAGAAGATACAGTCAGTCTAGAAAAGATGATGCTGAAGGAAAATATTAAAAGTGAAAATGCGGACAATATATGTGACAAGGTACAAGAAATTAAAAATGAAACTAATGACTCCCAAGGTATAGACAATGTAAAAATCAATATACAAAATACCTCTAAAATAGTAGAAGTAGAAAAGAAAAAAGATAATGATAGATCAGTTAAGGTTTCCAATTTATTGAAAGATACAGCAAATTCAGAAATAGAGACAACTTCATCAACATCAGTACCAATTAAGGAGATAAAGGAGGGAAAAAGAAAACGGAAGAGTACAAAGTAAGTTTATTATATTTTTATTTTGTTCTCTTACACTTATCTCCTTGGGATAAGTACTAAAGAAATAATTCTTATAAAATATTTTTAAATCATAAATTATTCAAAGCATAATTATACATAATTATACATGTCTATTGTAAAGATCCTATTATAAATCACGTATTATATAAGTTCTCGGAAACTTAGTGCTTACTAAAATAATTGCTTAGTTATAATAAATTATAAAGATATGCATTCAAATGAGATAAGAGTGGTAGAAGTTGTACAAAGTTCGTATAACAATTATTATGCTATTTTATTTTTGTATAAAAAATAATTGCATTCACCTATGTATAAATAAATATCATTGAATATACAAAAATATAAGGATTTATGATAAATATACGATTATTTGAAAAGAAATTGATACGATACAGGTATATCATAACGCGATAAACCTAAAATCACGTGTACTAGTAAGCTTGACGGATAAAAACTGATTCATCCTCATCCCGATCAGGTGATTAGCGATCGCGCCTAATATGAAAATGAATATTGTAAATTTTCTCGAAAACGCAGCACACCGCCGGCGAGGGGTTCGCCTGTTGAACAAAATGGCAGCAGCGCAGGCAAACGAAAAAAAATGGACACCAGGAGCGACAGGTTCTGCTGGCGCTGTCACAAGGAGTCGGTTGAGGCTCAATGCAGCGTCTGTCCGAGATCATGGCACAGGCGCTGTATGGGAGGCGCACCTCCGCTATCCGTTAGCAATTGGATATGTGGCGAGTGTGCGGGAATTCTACAAGCGGAGAATCCCGAGACTCGTTCCCAAGCGATGTCACAACTGACCGTCGATCAACTCTGCATGATGCTCAAACACGTTGTAGAAAGGATGAGAGATCAGCACGGTGTAAGACCAACTCTTCTCCCCCCCCCCACATACTTACTTACCCTCTCTTACTTACGCTCTTTCCATCTCGCCCTTATCCATTCGCCTTTTCTCATCGCTAACTTTATCGCGCTTTTACATTTTTTCTCTTAACCCCTCATAAAACATTCATATTGCTTGGTAACATACAGTACATGCATTTTCCAACAATGTATTATTTCAAGATATTACCCAATAAACAATTTCTCTTTTATTACCTATTTACTACAAGGTGCGATCTTTAAAAAGTAATAGCTTAATAATTTATTACCTAAGTATCTTTGTATTGAATAAAGCAATTGATGATAAAACTTTAAAGAGTAGTTTTATACAATTAAAATATTATTTAACTTATAAAAGTTTTTAATATAAAAAAATACAAAAATAATTTTAAATTTTGAATAAATAAAATTTAATTGTTTAGTCTTATTAATATATTAATTTTATGTTACAAATTTTTAAATATAATCGAACCTTAAGTATCTGTTTTTAAAATTTTTAGTCTGCACCATTTTGGAAGGCAGTTGATCTAAATGAAGTTCCTAATTACCTGGAGTATGTTGTTAAGCCAATGGATTTAAGTTTACTAGAATCCAATGTTCGTACCAAACTGTATGGGAGTACGGACGCTTTTATGGCTGATGCAAGATGGATTCAACATAATTGCATAGTTTTTAATACATGTAAGTCAATACATTTTTGTATAACTATTTCGTTTTAATCTTTAATTTCTTTTATATTTTATTCTATATATGATTATTCAGAATCTTTGTAGGTTAAATTACTTTCTATTTATCATTATATTTATTTTAAATATGCGTTAGGTATTGTTTGGATTGCGTAAGTGACGAAAACCATATTATCAGCCTAATGTACACTATGCTAATCATAAAAAACTTTTATCATACTTAATTAAACAGATATTCGTATATAGGGCTTTTTTTTTATTTAATGTTCATAGATGATTATAAATATTGAATTTTTTCAGAAAGCTCTTTAATATTTATTTAAAAATTAAGATTCTTTTTGAATAGAGATAAATGTCCTGTTTTAACAGAATATAAGTTAAACTTAATTATATTTTATAATTAGTAAGAAGAAATTCAAACTTTCTATCTCTTTCCGTCTTTTCTTCTAACATGTCAAATGTTTGAACGAATAATTAACAGGAACAGCATCTAATATCAATAGAAATTATCATCATCGTGTACTATATTTCTTCGAATAGAGCCTTAGTTTTCATATATATCATTGGGTCCTTTTCTCGCAAAAACATATATAGGTGATGGTGTTTATGCAGATACGTCGAAGCTGACGAACACGGCAAAGCAGATGCTAAAGGTAGCGCGACAGGAAGTTTCGGAAATAGAGGCATGCCCAGACTGTTTTGCTCACGGGCGCAATCTGCCTCGACCTTTACCCTCTTGGTTCATCGAGCCCTGTCGCAAACCGCATCCCATTGTTTGGGCCAAGCTCAAAGGTTTTCCCTTCTGGCCAGCCAAGGCTATGCCGAGACTAAATACGCAAGGCTTAGTGGACGTACGCTTTTTTGGCGAACACGATAGAGCTTGGGTTTCGCCAAAAGATATCTATTTATACTCTCAGGAACCACCCGCAGTTCTACCAAGAAAGAAAAAATTGGAAATGGAGCAGTGTGTCAAAGAGGTGGAAGATCATTCTAAGAAGTTGGAGGAAGTCTTTGGAGAATTCAGGCATGACTTTTTGTTCATAATTTTATTCTTGAATTGTATATGTGTCTATTGCTACTATAGCTATTACATACAAAACAACAAGTTATTTAATATTATGACTTATTTTGTTAAATTAAAAAAAGATCATCCTTAAACGTTCTTTTTTACCAAGATGACGTTCCTTTAGTTATTTTAAAACAGTAAATATAAAAATCTTAGTGTTCTATAAATTTTATCGAAGTATAAAAAGATTTTTATGAATGTCATCAAGTTGTGTACTAGATAAATAAATCACGTTTCTTCTTGTCATTTTAATATTAAAATTTTAAAGTAAATAAAATTTAAATAAGATTTATTTTAAAAGCTGTATAGATAATATAAAAATGTGAAATTTATTTATTAGATTTTATTTTGAATACTTTTTATATAAATTATTCACAAACCATTACAACATAATTAACGTTTTCATATCTTGACTTTAGGTATGCACAGCCTAAAATCCAGTACGATCCACATGATCCTATGCAAATAAAGCTTTTATTACCTGATTACAATCCACCTCAAAATACTCGGACTGATACTACAAAAGTAGAAATACAATCCCCCATAAATAATAAAGTGATACTGCCCAAAACGGAGAAAAAACTATTAAATCTCAAGAATACTATTACAAGTACAAATGGCATAATAGAAAGCCCTATGGAAAAACGTAAGTTAGTACGAAAAAAGAAATCTCCAGAGTCTCAACAACAATCTGTAAATAAAACAAGCCCTGTGGTTGAACCCGTTGTCAGCATTACAAAAAGTAAAAGTAAAAGTCCTGACATAACATCATCAATTGTCAATAGCAACAACATGAATACTACTGATAGCATTACTACTAGTACTATCACTAATACAACCAATATCATCAATACCATTAATATTACTAAAACTACTAATAATACTATTAATGTTACTAGTGCAACCAATGCTGCTAATCCTATTAAGGTCAATAAGCCATCTAATACCCTTAATACCATTAATTTCAATACTATTGCTACTACTGTTATAACTACTACTACTACTGCTACTACTGTTGCTACTACTTCTACTGTTACTGCTGCTACTGCTGTTACTGCTACTACTGGTACTATTGCTGCTGCTGCTACTTCTACTACTACAACTACAACTAATACTACTAATACTAATACTACTACTTCTACTTCTACTACTTGTACTACAACAACAACTACTACTACTACTACTACTACTACTACTAGTATGACTAAAACCACCCCTGCAACCACTACCATTAATAATGAACCAATAAAAAATAATACACCTGAAATAACCGCGATAATGGAAGTATCTAATAACAGCAGTTCGAAGAAGAACATTACACCTATAAGAAAGATAAAAGGCGATAGTGTAAAAAAGATAAAGTTGGCAAAGGATTTCGACAAAGAGGAATTGAAAAAGACTAATAATAACGTAAAAAATATAGAAGGTAAATCTATTGGTGTTGTACATTCAACACCTTCAAACAGTTTACAACAACACACAGAAAACATTAAGTCCTTTACATCAGGACAGAAGCCACATACGATTTACATTCAATCGAATTTAAAAAAAGTTTCTAATGTAGTTTCGGCTAATGCAAAAATAAATTCAAAATCTCCTCACCTAGAAAAAAAAACAGTACATAAGATGTTACACAAGGTGAACAAAGAATCGATGAAATCTTCTCATAATAATATTCAGAAAAACAATAAAGATGATTCATTAACTGGTAGGCCTATGACGGCCATACCTGTGTCGGCCAAAAAGGATCAGTCGAAAGCTATGTACCACGCGATGAACTCGTCTACATCGGAATCTGCGAGGCATTTCAATGATAAGGAAACAAGATTAAATTCTGCTGTGACGATAATCAAGCAGGAACCAAAGGATGATATGCAACCAAAGGTAATTAAATAGAAGCAATCTTCAATTTAGAAATGAATTATATTTGTCATTGATAATGATTATAATAATAAAAAAAGATGAATCTGATAGTCAACCAAATTAATATTTTTCTTTATATGTTGTTATTATTATAATCATTAGCATTATTACTAATAGACATTCAATCAAATTTAAATTAAATGCTGAATATATTGAATATAATATAATTATAAAAAGGAATTTTGAAATCTCACGTACAAAGTATATCGGTATTTAATATTATTATCCGTAAATATAATTTTACTTTTTTAATTCTTTAGTACTAACATTTGTAATAAAAGTATGTAGAAGTAAATAGTAATTAATTAATGCAGCGGATTCGTGCAATTAATATTGGCAAAAGACGTAATACAATTCTAATTCCGTCTACGTTCATTTGCCAAATTTGCTTATCATTATGAGTTAACATTATTTTAGTTCAGTAAATATAATAATATAAAACGCTATAATTGTTCACAAAAGATATATCATGTCGAAGAACTACTGAGACGAAATTTAACAAGAAAATTCGTTTAGCTTCAAAATATTATTCGATCATTTCAGTATTTATTAATTTGAATACGAAATAAAAGCAATTGGGTTTTTCAAACCAAACCCCCATAATTAATTAGTACAATGATAAATAATTTGAGAGTAATCTAGTAACAGTAATATCTCAACAATAAAGAAGTACACATTAAACGAATTTGCACAACCTCTAATGAACAATATTTTTCATGAGATCAGTTGACGATCGCGAGAAAGCCAAGCAAGGCACGGAAGTCGTTTCCGAACAAGCCACCCAGCTTTCCCCAAGTGATGACACCGAGCACCTCGTATCCCCGTAGCTCGAACACCAGTGACGCCATGGTCTACATTCCACCGCAAGGTAGCGAAATGCGCCCTCCTTGCCAGTATGAGTTACCACCTCCGGAAGCAGGACCGGCAACCGCTCAAATATATCAAAACTCCAAGGATCTGGCGAACCGTGTGGCCCAGCTCATCGCCGATACGATCAAAGATGCGGCGGAGAGCAATGGATTCGGTACGGGTAACGTACTCAACCACCATGAGGCAACAATACACTATCTCAAACTCAGAATGGAAAGAATGAAGTGGGAGCACCAGCAGGAAATTACCGAGATTAAGCATAATAACGGTGAGTTAATAATTTGATCGACGCAATAACGCTATTTGTTAATTTACCTCCTCATCTTTACTCTTTTATACAATAAAATGTATTAAAAACAAAAAATATGTTTTTTAAATTTAAATTTTTAACTTTAAAACATTAACGATAGAAGAGATTTGCAGATATTTTGATAGAATCATGCTCATTATTAATTCTTGTAATATACTTTTTTTTTGTTTTATTTTGTTAGCCACATATTAATGATCGATATAAACTGCTAACAAGTTATGAGTACACTACAGTTCGCGATAACCTTTTACCTTGCTATTATTGTCATTACTATTCCTATTACTATTGCTTTGTATTCTGCTGGATTTCTTTAAACTAAAACAAATAGTCTTTCCCATGGAATACTTTTAGCTTTTCATTCTTCTGATTATTTTCCACAAACTTTTTTCTCTATTTTCTAAAGTAAAAATTGAACGCTTATCAAAATTATAACAAACTTAATTGAAACAGTTTTAATAAATCTAAATGATTCATATATTTTAAATGAAATGTGTAAAAATAGAAATATCTATATAAAATAAATATTTTTATTATTAAAAGTTAATTTCATTCTAATTTGTAATGTTAAAAATGAAAATGTTCTGAATTATAAAAATTAATATTAAATTAGTATTAGTTTGAAAATTTGTTAAAAAAGTAATTAAATATTATCAATAATTTATTTTGTACAATATTCGATATTTTATAAGATGATCCTAAAATCATCTTAAAAAACAATGATTAATGGATTTGTTAGTTATAAATGTAAAACATTGAGAATACTGACTTTTATATCAAGCAAATTAATTTTGTTGATAATTCATATAATTATCATAAAAAGTATGGTAATAAACAAATATATTTGATTTTAATTTGAAGAATATAATAAAATTTAATGAGTTCTATTTTTTAAGTAACAGTTTTTATAATTGAGTAAAGAAATAGGTTGTATACTAGGTAATAATACCAATTGAGATTTAGAGGGTCACGTGTAATTCTATATGATATTTTCATTTTGTAAATATAATTAAATATATTTTCTTGAAAAATCTTCGTTATTAACTTGTAAAAATACAGATAATCACAGCTAAATTGAAGGATAGATAAATAAGCATATTTTTGTTTTTATTGGATTTTTAGATTTTTTAAAAATAAATATGAGAAATATGGTATAAAAAATATATAATACAAAATGGAGGAATATTTATATAAAAGAGAAAGTCATATGAGTACAAATAGAAGGGAAAACGACTATAAAGACTACGGTATTTGCACACATACAAAGTATATCTAACGGACTTGAATTTCGTATTTTTTGATAAATTCATATAGATAATTTTATTATAAATTAAAAATAAGTACTTACGTCTAATAAATTAAAGATTCGATAATTTGATGGAGTGTTTCTATTATATTTATTTAATTATTTAATATATTTTATTATTAATTATTTAATAATAAATTTAATTATAAGAAAAATTAATTTATCATAAAAAAGAGTAATAATCATTGATCCTTCTTCTACACCCAAAATATTCAGTCTGCTGTATTGTTACGTTAAATATTGAAGACCGTTAAAACAATACAGTATTATTATTTCAAGTTCTTACACAGCTTCGTAAATAAATGAATATTGCAAAACTTGTCGAAATCAATGTTCAAATGTTCTTTCATTTTTTTTTCGTAGAGCTGGTAATTCGTGATTTAAAGGCGAGCATGGAAGTTGAGCGGTATCGAGCATTGCAAGACGCGCGCCGGGAGGCGGAGATCGACAAGCTACGCTGCATCGAGGAAACAAAACGTAAGCAGTGGTGCGTGGTATGTGGCCGCGAGGCAATGTTCTATTGCTGTTGGAATACTGCCTATTGCGATTATCCGTGCCAACAAAAACATTGGACTTCACACATGGTGACGTGCGCCCAAAAGTCCCAGGGCCAGTCCCAGCAGCAGCATCACCAACAACAACATCAGCAACAGCAACAGCAGCAACATCAACATCATCATCATCATCAACATCACCAGCACCATCAGCAGAGGGGAAGTTCTCAATCCTTCAGCAGTGGTTCTTCGTCAAAAGGCCAGCAGCAGGTGATGCCCAAGCTTGTGATAAATAGACCGCAACAGATGTCCGTTTTGAGGAGAGCCTAGCGTCGTGTTTTTACGCGTCCTAGTCTGAATAAAAGCCGGTTCTCTATGTAAATGTCGTTTCCTTCATATTTTTCAATTTTATTATTCTCCATGAGTGCTAAGGTGGGCCTATAGATGTTACATGTTCCACTTTCTCGTTATTATGAACCATTCAGCGGATATGCGACTTTCCTTATTTTACAATACAGCTTCTGATTATTTTGTAGCTTTTTAATAAATCGCGATAAATCTTTGGATTTTAATCCTGTATTGTACTTTCTATTTTTGACGCGCACGTGAAATGACTATTTTATGTAATTTCTTCCTTTTAGACATATTTGTTATTGATAAAGAATAAATCACATCGTTTCTCTTTTTGTAAAAATATGTCGTTCTAAGATTTTTTCAATAGTAATCCACAGTATATATGTAACATTTAATATTAGCAACACGAATTAAACTTTATTAAATTAGTCTTAAGTGAAGTACAATAAATTTCTTGTAAATCTCGGATTAAAATACTGTATAACTGAACATTCTAATATTGTATACATTTTTTTTCTATTTCGAAAATTATGTACAAGGTACTCAGTATTTTATGTGAATTTAAGGATTTTTTTATAAAAACGTAGTAATAAGCTTTACATACTATGAACATTAGAAAGCTATAAAAATATCATAAAGGTTATGTCAAAACTAGTAGTAATAATTTTTTAAATTTCACTTTACGCTTACCTTAAGAACGTATTTAGCCAACGGATGTTTCATCAATATGTGAAATACATATATAGGTTTAATTTTTAAAAAATTTATTAGTTGCATAAACATGCATTTAAAACTGATAATTTTTTTTATGAAAATAAAGATTTATTATCCTTATTTGCATTCAAGTGTCTATTATCCTTGTTCTGTAGATTTAAGAATTTTTTTACTTTATTATTAAATTCATCAAAGCAAAATACAACTTAAGCTGAACTTGAAATTGCAAGAAATATTTCTGGACTATCAGGTATAACAATGAAACTAATTTAATTAAAATTTTATACATTTACTAGTCCACTAACATTCCTTGCAATAATTCACTATATTTTCGTATTGTTTTAGTATTGGATGTAATGTGTTATCATATTAAATATTTTTCAGAATAACATCCACAACGAAATTCAAACATAGACAACAAACTTCATGTTAAAGAGCTGACTGAAGCCATTTTTCCGTTATAAATATCATCGTATCACACTTAGTCAGTTTTATTTATGTACAGAATAGTTTATAATTATAGTACTAAATTTTGTATTAAAAAAATGTATACTGCTTTGTAACAATTTATTCATAATCATATATTAAATATAGTGTTAGTTCTTAAAAAATCTCTGAAAAATTATTGTATTTGTAAAAAAAAAAATAAACTTTTTTTATGTATGAGTTTTATTCATTTTCTTGTTACAACTTTATTTAGCCTTTTTGCTTTTTATCTTTCTCAAATAGAATTCAAGTTCCTTGCCTTCAAGAATATACCCATCCGCCCTTCCACATTGACCAGGCCTGCTAGCAATGCAAGCTAAAAAATAAATTTATACATATTTTATTTCAATCAAGCAACAATAATATTTAAAAAGCTTTACAGTTACTTTGTGAAATACTATTTCAAATTAATCCAAGTTTTAATAAAGCAAAAATATAAAATTTCTTTCAAATAAATTTTATTAACAGTATTTACCAAGCACTCTTCCAGTAGCAAATTGGTCTTCTAAGCCTTGTTCAACTTTAGCAAATTTCTGTCTTAACTTATACTTGGCTTGTGCGCTTTTTGATCTCTTTTTATTTAAAACTGTTTCTTCTGTATCAGTCTGTAAAAATACAAATACAATTTAATTTATATCAATGACTAAATTATTTAACTAAATCTTGATTATATCGTCAAATTCTTTTAATATTTTTATTGTATTTGAATGAGAAATATAATAATGTGCATAAAAATTATAAGTCTAACTAATAAAGAACTTTCAAATATGAAAAATTCTCAAAGTAACATTACGATACTATTAAAAATTTATAATACTAACCAATTTAGCTCCACGCTTCCGTCCCAATGGAAGAGCATAATGTCCTTCGTACCATTGTCTAAATGGTGTTGCATCAATTGTAACAATAGCATTTTTAACCAAAGTTTTGGTTCTTACCAATTCGTTATTTGATGCATTGTAAACAACATCAATAATGCGTGTTTTTTGTGCTCTACCTTCAGATCCCCATGCAAAATTTCCAAAATCAAGTCGCAATGCTCTATATTTTTTATTGCCTCCTCTTGTACGTACCTTTTAAACAGAAATAATAAAATTCGTCATACTGTTAAAGGAATTATAAAATCCGAAATATTGTTTTAAATAATGCTTCAGTACGCTGTGGGAAATTGTCGGCATGGCACTCAGAGTAGGTAAGGTATTCATCATTTAGGTTAATTATATCAATTAAATTAATTTATAATAAAGATATTAAATATACTAATAGATAATAAGAAATACCAAAAATATGAATAGAGAATTGAAGTTAAAATTAATTGAAATAATATACTCAATTGAAAATAACGTACAGTATGAATACGTTGAGGTCCAAGTTTCGTATTTGCTGCAGGACGACCTAATTCAAATTTCCTTTTCTTACGAAGAGGCTTCCTTTTGCCACCTGTCGCTCGCCTTTTATGCCAATGATCTCGGGAAATACCTATAGTAAAATAATACTATATCAATACATAAAATAAAACAATGGTAAATAAAAAGCTTCGTCTTGGCCACAAATCTCTTAGTTTGTAATTTAAATTTTATTTAAAAATAAGTGCAAAACTCAAAAACTTGACGAATGTAAGAAATTTTTATAAAATAAAACGTATATTTTAAGTAACGCTATCATAATATGGCTACACCACACGGTTAATATTATAACAGTACGTAGAATTGCGGTTAACCAAAATTTTCAGACAAATGACGGGAAAAAAACATAATATACAAATTAAAATTCATAAATTATTACTTGAAAAATCACGTTAATATAATCTTTTCTTCTAATAAATAATTATATCGCGGATGTTTACTGATTTTTATAAACATGCTTGAATAATAACGACTCACCCATTGTGCAAAGGATAGAAAAGGAGAACCAACACAACCGCAAACGAATAACTTATTTTATCTAGATAACATTGCCAACAGAACTTCTATTCATATAATTTAAGGAATTCACGATAGCAGCACCATCTGTAATTTTAAAAGCGCGCGTGTTTCAGGACAATTATTTCATTTTATAATAAAACAAAAGTATCAAATAAATTATTTATAAGTTTTAGGTATCTATAAGTTTATATATTTTAGAATAATCTATTATTCTATATTAGTATTATAAACTGTCAATATTGTGTTTAAATATTTTTGAAATGTTTAATACAAAGTATGGAGTAAAAAATTAATTTTTATACATAATTTTTTATAAAAATATAACCTATGCCATAATCATTTATGAAATGCTATATGTAATATTTGCATAAAAATAATATTCCGTAGTTTTTATAAGAATATGATATGAATATGATAAATACATCAAAATGTAAACCAAAGTAGATAATTATTTATTTGACTTTAATTTTGTTCCAGTATCTTCATAATTAATTTAAAGTTAATAGTTTTCAAATAATTTCAGACATAAATAAAATTAATTTATTATATATATATAAATATATTGAAAGGAAAATGTATTTTAAATAATTGAAAATGTATTTTCCATCTCTTTTATTATACATTTACAAAATTAAATATTATATTTTATAATTATTTTATAAATAGATAAATATGTAGTCAATAAAGTAAAATAAACTTTAATATTAACAAACTAATAACTAAAAATTATTAAGTTATATAATTAAATAATAAGACAGCAATAACTTAAAATTATTAATTTATATTTTTACACACAATGATCACGCAATTTTACTCAAAAATATCTTGAGTAATTAATATTCGCTAAAAAATTGTTTTAAATTCAATACTGTAGAATATGACTATTAATATATATTTATTTTTACTATTTTGTAACTACAACTATTGTCATGAAAATACTGTACCAATAGATACAGTTAAATTAAAATGAACAATGTTGTAATTTTATATGATTGATAGATAAAATTCGAGTGAAATTGTTTTGTAAAACAACTAATACAAAGCCTATTACAAAATTTCATGGATACGATTCTGTTTTTTGATTAATGAATTAATTTTCGTATGTCTGTTTAAACTTTTTTGGTCACTTTTTCCATTACTTAAATTTTTAATATTTGGTTGTTAAAATAATCAACGTTTTTATGCTAAAAATTTCTGATATTTGTATATAATGTATAATGTAATGTATAATTTATATAATAATATAATGTAAAATCAAAACTATAAATGATTTGTCTATTAGTACAGATAACATTTACGTTATTGTATATAATTTACATACAAAAGAATTTTTAAATTCCTTTTACTTTTTGTAACTAGATATAAAATACTTTATAAATATATTTATATAATACAATTATATAAAATCTTATCCTGCGAATAAATTATAGTTCCATTAATTTTTTCTAACTTTTAAAAGCATTACCATATGTAAAAATTCTAAATATAACTCATTAATTGAAGATAAATCATCATAAGAAAAATGAAAATGAATCTAAAGTTAAACTGAACTTTTACTTATCAACAAAAATAAATGAAATTTTTATTATTAATTTTTAGATGTATTTTTTGTTTGTATATGAATATTTTATTAATTTTAAAGCATAAATTAATTGTAAAAAATTTTTCAAAAGCATCAGTATTAGTCTTAATTTTTCATGATTTTTTACAAACGATTAATAACTATATAATAGACCTCAGATCCTTAAGTAGATAGAAATTTTAATTCATATATATTTGTGTATTCATAAATGCAATTTTTGTTATTATTAATCCAGGAACATATTTCTTGAGTATAAATTGTTTGTATATCACATTATATTTCTTCATGAATATAGTTTGATTTTTTTTTGATTATTAGATCTTCTGTCCATACATAAAAACTATACCATAGATAAAAAAATCACATTAAAGAACCAAACTGACCAGAGTTAAAAGTTCAATAAAATATTACTAATTTTTTTTCAGTATTATTTTTTTTGATGACTGAGTTACAAAATTTCTATAAATAAGGTTTATTTAATATTTATTAGTATAATGAATCTAAAAAATGTAATAAATTTCAATTTCATATACATACTCAATTATTTTTGGCAAGTCTTTATATCGACATATATATTTATGCCCTAGTCCATAAGAAGAATTTATTTTTGTCATTTGTATTTGTTGTAAATTATATCCATGTAATTCTTGAGCTGTGTTATAAAGCTATATAATAAAAAAATAAAAAACTCTGTATAAATATTCATTACCTTTAAATCCATATTTTTATTTATAAAAAATAAAATAAATATTTAATACTTTTAAGCCTAGTGAAAAGGGTATGATATTATCATCTTCAGCATGCAAAATCATGATTGGACATTGGATTTTACCAATATGTCTGTCAGATTCAAATTTGAGGTCATTATTATAAAGAGGTTGTACAATAACCCAATGAAACCAAGGTAAATGCTTAAATATCTAAAATTATATAGTTAAGAATTAAAATTTTTAACAATAAAATTTTATAGTTAATTCAAATTAAAACTATTTCATATACTTGAGCTAATGGATGTTCTGTTATTTCGTTAGCAAGATTATTAAATGGAGATTCTAAAAATAGTCCTGCTGGTTTTATATTGTTTTTTGCAAGTATTGCGAGTACATGTGATGATACTCTGAAATTAAAATTAATAGTAAAAATGCATACAAATTGAAACATTACTTTTTAATTCGTTATTATATTTAACTACAGATAATTTTATAGATATAGTATATAAGAAAACTCTGATACAAAGATGCTAATCTTACATCATTAATTTTTAATTATTCAACTTCACTATCCATATTTTATACTTTTATATTGGTTTTGATATTTGTTAAAAAAAAAAATTTATACTTAATTCAAGTATAAATAAAAAAAAGCTATATTTTATTATATATAGATAACAAAACTTCAATAGTTTGTTTGGGGTATATTATGTAAATAATAATGCTCATAAAATTAATCATAACATTACTTAAATGTCAATTTTACTAATATTATTTAATCTTAAAACATATATAATCATAAATTTATTTTAAAAAAGATTTATAAATTTGAAATTTATTGAAAATAATATACTCACCCAGTACCAAGTGAATGACCCCAGACAAAAATTGGAACCGAATCATTTACAATTTTTATAAGCCATTCAAGTACAAATTTACTATCATTGATAACTCCCATTTCGGAAAGATCAACGTTATCACTATCACCATAGCCTATAATTTATAAAATAAATACATTTTTTTATGAATGAAAAATAGGCAAGTATACTTATATAATACATATTAGACGTACTTCTGTAGTCAAAACATATCACATGAAAATTAAGTTTTTGAAATAATTGATAAAGTTCAACTCTGTGACTGCTGGCTCTGTTACCACTATTTCCATGCATGTACAAAAAAACTGGTCTGGTGGCATTTCTTAATAATGCTTCGTAACTTTCTTCATTTTCAGGAATGCTTTCGTTTATTAACGACTGTGGCAATATTTGCCTAAAATTTCACATATTTACCATTCACAATTTATTTTATATAATGTTCTATGATTTCTTACCACATTATTTATTTAAAAAACATATCAAATTTTATCAAGAAAATTCACATGTTAATTTATAATTAATTACTATACAAATTTTGAAGATATTTTAAATATTATTTACCAAGTTCCAATTTTAACATTCTCATCCGTAGTTAAATAAAAGTTCCTTGCACCTTTTATTCCAACTGTTTCAGGTTTAGAAAGATCAATGCTAAGTGGCCAATGTACTAAATACATTAAATAATTAAGGTATAAAAACATATGTAAATATTATTAAATATTACATGAATTAATGTCTGTATTCATAAATATATTGTAATTCTATACTTATTATATTTTAAAATTTACTTACCAAAGTTTAAAAATAATATTTTCTTTTGTACTTGATATGAATAACGAAATACAAGAGGAAGTAATCCGAGCAAAAAAATGTAGATACAAATTGATACTTTTATGATCCATAATAAAAATCTAAAAATAATTAATACTTAGAGATAATTTTACTGTATGTCAAATAAAAGACTACATGAATGTGATAAAAATTCACATAAAATTTATACAAAAATAACAGAAATTATATATTAAAATACTGTGAATTTATAAAATTAAAAATATCTTGTATCATGCTATATAAAAACATTAATTTCTGAAATAAATAAAATTAAAATTTTAAATAAGCTATTGAAGTTCTTGATAAGCAAAGTGTTCCAAAAAATTAATTTAAAAATTTCATGTCATCAAAGAAATATTAAAATTTTTGCATTACTAAGTCTATGTAATTAGTACATTTATATTCATTTGTTATGTATTTAAAAATTATGTTAAGATATTTTTTCTTTATGAAATATTTCTTCAAACACTGCTCAACTATTACAATGAATTCTATCATATTTAAAGCAATCTAAAATTTATATTTTATTAAAAAATAACTAAATTTTTATATTTACTTTAATTCAATATAAATGTTTTTTCTTGTAATCTAAATTTTATATATCTATATAAAATCTATATTTTATAGATCAAGATATATAATTTTTCTAAGCTCTCTTAGCTTTGCAAAACTTTAGACTAAAATAACTAAGAAACATTTCTTAGCTGAACAAAAAATTGTGACTTATTTTCAAATTTTTAACACTAATGTATATTTACGAAGTAAGTTATAGTATAAACTTTTATTTGTGGCTCAAAAATATACTTTATAGGAAAATTAACATTTTTATTATTAAATATAAGAGTTCAAAGTATTTAAAACTTTTAAGTTTTAAATATTATATGAATGTTTAAATAAATGTGTATATGTATATACTCAGTTACCAATTATCAAGCAGCACTGACAATTATCAAAGAATTGATGAAAACAGATAAAGAATTAATATAAAAGAGTTATAAATGTTAAGTCAATGGATAAAATGGTAAATGTCATCGACTTTAATTATAAAACAATTTCACAGACTATGTTATATTTAAGTGAGAGCTACAATTAGTAATAATTTTATTACAATAAAATCGACATTTTATGTATCAATAAAAAATAGTCAAGAAAGTATTTCAAACTATAAACTTACACTCTAATATACCAAAAATCAGCAATGATGACAGGTACCATTGTAGTTAATAACAGGTAAGTTGCTTGCATATTTATTAGTTATTCTTAGTATTATATTTGTTTTGCAAGGCTGATACCCTATTTATTATTGGTGGTTCCAAATTATTTATATATTATGTATTATTTATGTAATTCCCTTTTATTTCTTAAAGACCACATTTTGCTGTAAAAATTTTAAATTCTAAGCATACAAAGCAATTTATAAATAATAAAAACTCAACTAAAATAAGATCATATTATATCTCTGATACAGGAATGAGTCACTTGTAAAGTTAATATACAACGAAGAAAATTAATTATATACAAAATAATATAATTTATTTTAAATATATATTAAAGAAATACAATAGACAAAAACTTCTTTACATAATTAATGTTTTTGTTTATTTTATTAAAATTTATTGTAATTGATTAAATGATGTAAATATATTTTAATAATTGTATAATTATGGATAAGATATTTTACATATTTCAATTACAAATATTTTGTAATACGTGATTGTTTGTATATAACTTTGAATATAGAATACATACGTATAATTTAAATATTATAAAATATTTAAAAAGTTCATCTTAATCTCTAAATTATTTATTTATTAAAATACTAATTTTAATATATAAATTATGTTTAGTTTATATTTTTTTAAAAATATAAAATATATATAGTTTATACATAATGATTATTATATATAAAATAATTAATCTTTTTATTAGTTATTTACAAATATAAATAATAAAGATTTTAAAAAATATTGTTAGTTTATGAATAATAAAATTGAACATTCAGTATTGACTTATTTATTTTTCAATTTATATTTTATATTTATCTTTCTTGAATTTATTATTTAATTAGGTTTACAAATAATTGTTAAAAATTATTATTTCTTGGAGATTATGTAATATATAACCAAAAATTCTACGTAAATATATAAAAATAGTATCACAAATGCATTACTATCATACCTTGTAAACTTCATAGTTATTTCTTGCTCAACTAAATTATAGACCATTAATAGGTCTGCAAAAAATCAAACCGAAATAAAACTTGTTGAACATTCATTGAAGTACAAGTTCTCAAGGCGATTTTATTTTATAGGATGAAAGCCAATGATAGCAACTTCATTTTACTCAACGACGAAGTTGATGCAAACTATTAACGATTGAAATCAAACAAAATTTTTTTCGAGACATTAATAAAGATAATATCTTATTTAAATACAAATAAATATTTTTATTTAATCGTTTATATACAAAATAATTAATTATTATTAGTTCATGTTGATAACGCGCAAAAAACGCCTTTTAAAAGTGTTTAAAACTATGTATCTCTAGGAAAAAATAAATGTATCTTTTTATAAAACGCTTCTTTGGTAGGTAATGTTGCATAATTGTTAAATAATCAAGACTAAAGAAATAAAAAATTTTAAAAATCTACGTAACACTTGAAACATTAATATAAATAAAAAATTTAATTTATACAATTGCACTTCATCTAAATAATCGTTTGATTTTTTATTATGTAGCAATTAAAAAAGTAAATTACTCTATATAAATTAGAATTTCAGATTATTCAGCTTCCATATAATATTCTAAACTTTTCCCTATTTTGATCTTATTTAAGTTTTTAAATAACGTTAATTAGAGAATGAAATTATTAAAATAGCAAATATCGACAACATATATTATTAAACGTAACCATTTTGCTATTTAAAAATCTGTTTAATTAAACTTTGCATAATGTGCATAAAATTATAAAAAATTAAAAACATGGCCAAAGATTTTATGAATAATATAAATTAATACCGTAGAAATATGATGAAGGGTTCCTCTAAAATCAGAAGTGCGTAGTTATACTTTGGAATATAAAGGTTTTTCTATAATCATAAGAAGAGTGTTTCATCCTACTGCAATTTTAACTTTAAATATATTACATACCTGTGTACTTGTCCCAATTAAATAAAATCCGAATAAATATTCTAATCACAGGTAGAAAATACTAAGGGTTGTCAATTTCCGAAGCACTAGTTTCTTACGTTTCCACTTGAAAGAGAAAATGTCCGTACTGTTGCAAAATTCAATACAATAAGGAACACCTTACAATAAGATTAGAAAAAATATTAAATTCCAATATTAAAGTTTAACTTCGCGAACAATTTAAATAGACTGGTCGATGAAAAGATCAAAGAAGAATAATTTATTTATAAACTATGAGAGTTGTAAGCAATTTTTTTCATTGTTTCTTGATAACTCAAAGAGTAGAATTATAAATTTTCAGAGCAAACGCAACAATACATAATAACATTATGTATTTAAGAAGCATAATAGAAAATTATAAAATATGTACAACAATAAATTTCATACATTCTGTAGTAAGTAAATTTAACAAATACGATAAATAAAAAATATGTTATAATTTATTATAAGTTTATATAATAGCTATTACAATTTTCCTAATTATTAAAGAATTTTTCTTATAACTTTGAATTTTCAAATACTCTAAAAACACTATACTACTATAAATGTTTCAAAAATCGACATACAACAATTATTTAAAATTTGATTTTTGAATATCATTGTTACTTGGTATCGAAAAAAAATATAGTAAAAAAATTTATCTAAAATAGAATTTGATATAAAGCATAATCTATGATTAATATTTTTAGAGTATATATTATTTATATATATATTTTTAGAGTATATTTTATTTATAAATTTCAAAAGATTTTTACAGATGAGTAAATTGAAATATCTATCAGCATTACTTCCATCAATTATAATAAAAAATAATTAATGAAATTAAATATATTGGTGTGCACTTACATTTATTAAAAAATGAAGAAAATAATAATATATACAAATACACTCTAATTATTATTCTATATTCCTAATTATTCGAAATAATTTATATTTACTTAAATAATCTCGCATCTTAGAATTGGAAAAAATCAATCTCATTATGCCAAAAAACAAAATTTATTTTTAAAAATAAATGAAAATATATATTTAAAAATTACACATTTCGTTTTATGATTATTTTTTTGTTTTAATAAATTAAAAATATATTAAAAATTATATTATTATAAGAGTTAATTTATTGTTAGTAATTTTTTGTAAAAATTTAATAAATAAATTCTGTTTATGTTTTGAGTTGTTTTTCTGTATATTACTTGATCTTCTTAGAAGCCTAAATTCTAAGTAAAGCATATGAACCTTGAAGATCAAATTACATTATTCCAAATGTGTATGATAAATATATTATATGCAAAGAACCAAGCTTATAAATTCATATAATTCTCAAAAATATTAGATAATTATAATTTTAATTTTGATTATAAAAACATAGAAACACAGTTAAAAGTATATTAAGTTGAACGACATATAATAAAACCAAAAGAAAAGAAAATTGAACAAATAATTAAAACAATTACATATAAGAAAACAAATTAAAAGTATAAGAATAAGAATTAATAATTATTATATATAATACTAATAAAAATATTCATAAAACTTTATAAGTTTTTCATTCAGCTAATCAGTTAATAATAAATTAATCAAAAATAAGAAATGTAATTATATTATGATTTGGTATTTACTATACTATTTATTATATAATGAATTCGATTAAATTAAACTTATTTATATTATTATTATTATAAACATGTTTAAAAAAAAACATTATTTATCGTAAAAAAATTGATCACTTTCATTGGGTGTGTTTATTTGTATGTATCATAAGAAATTTTTAATTAATTTTAATAAGATATGTAAGTTATTCTATTGTTAATAGCATTTTCATATTTTCTAAAATATATTACAAATTATCTACCGATACAAAAATGATAAAATAAGCATGCAAAAAAATTGCAATAAACTGAATAAAATGAAATTTTTTTCTTGGTATATTAAAAAAAATTTCAAAATATTTCTATGAGTAATTATAAAAAATATTTGATACCATTTGTAATAAACCACTAAATGATTAATAGGTTGAGCAATGAATTATAAATTGTTTCAATGCAACATATTGAAATCGAAAGCTTTCTTTACTGTAAATCATATTTTGCAAAAAAGAAGAAAATTCTTAATATATAGTATTGGATTATAGAATGGTTTTAAATGTCAGACCTTTGGAATACACAGCCATTAATGTTAACAATTATTAACAATTATTATTATTAAATTTCACATTAGTATCGTCTGAAGCTGTGACCACGCGGATCATAACACATACGAAGTTAATATCTTTCCCTATATTATGATGCAGAAAACGCTCACAAGTTGCGAAAACTCCATGACACAGGGTATTCATTGGTGTAATGCCGACACAGAACCTACTCGAATATTACTGATTTACTACATCAGTTAGTTATGGCAAATTGGAATGCTTCAAATTCTGTGATCGCCTCTTGATTTGTTGCGACCTTGGATTATATACATGGGATCGTCGCGGAGGGAAGTATTTGATATCGACCATAACATATCAGGGGTTATCTTCGGTTGCAGAGTAAGTTCATTATCACTACTGGCTTGTTTTAGACGTATCTTTGCGCGTTGCAATCATTGGACTTACACTCATTTTATTATTAACATGATTGCGATGTCGGACGATCACGCCTGAAGATCTTCGATTCAAATCTTCAACTCAACCGATGGCTCGGACGAACTCTTTCTCAGTTTTGTATTGGATCTTTGCTTTAAATTATTAAGTAATACATTTCTGTCTAAATAAAGTCAGAGTAATTTTGAAAAACTTTTGTATTGGTAATAATTAAAAGAATCTAAAATAAAGTCATATTTATTTCACAATTAAATTTATAAAGAATCAAATTTATAAGAAATAGAATAGGAGAGAAAATATTGCATGACTGTGGTTATACAATCAACACAGCAGTTTTCTATGAATAATTATATAAATCTCAAAAAAGCAGTTCTATTTAATATACATTCACATCAACATTAATTTATTAAATTGTTTGAACAATCAAGATGTAATCGTTACGATTTCTTAATTCTAAGTTTATTTAACTAATGAAATTTAACTAAAATTATTGGGAATTTAAAATAAAAAATGTATATACGTATGAACATAAAAAAATTATATTTTAAAATTATAAAATAATTTATAAGGACATTAATGGTCAATAAAATCTTAAATATTATATATAAAACGATATGCTGATATACGAGGTGTAATGATATAAAATTGATCATTTTAAAAACAGTAGGACTAAATACAATATACTTATAAAATATTTGTAATATACAAACTAATAAATAGAATATAATTAACACATTAATAAATCAGTCAAGAACAAATCTGAAAATAGTCTATTACTAAAATATTAGCATTCGAAACATTGAATGGACATATAAAAATTGACGATATTGGATTTTTGATGTCCGATACGAGAGTCAGTGGAAATAATATTTATCATCCATAGATTAATTAAATATTGACAATGATAGCAAATAAGTCATGCAAAAAGAGTTATTCATTTTAAGTCAACTTCATATCAATACGGACAAGATTAAATTTTGTTTAATAGCAATTTTAAGAAATAAATAGAAATGCAATATATGTATGAATGTGAACAAATGACAATATTATTTATTATAAAAAATAAGTATTTGTAAATTTTATAATTATCATTACAATTAATTTTTAAGTTTAGAATAAGACGATTTAATAACTGGACTAATAAATTATAAATTAATGAATATTCAAATATTATATCAGTAATATATTTTTTAATGTATGTAAAAATATATAATAATTATTTATATTATAATATAATAATGAACTTTGGATAAGAATTATAGTTTAATATGTATCTATATCAGTATTTAATAAATTATATTTAACATTTTACAAAAGAGCTTCACTTTCATATATATATATATATATATATATATACACGCGAATGCTCATAGACAATTATTTTACACATACTTAATAATATATGACTTAATTAAATTTTAAAATCTAGTAACTCTGGTGTATTAACTCTCCTTTCCTTTTTTACAATTTATCTAAAAATATTAATATCTAATTATTGTTATTTTGTTATTTTATATATATTTTTGTGAATATCTTTAAAGAATGCTTGTTCATTTATTGTTTATTCGACATTAATGATTTCTATATAATATCAATAATATAATATATTACAAAATATGTTGTTTTTATATAAAATATTACAGTCTACTAGCTTTAATATATATATAAGCATTTTGTAACGTAATGCATAAATACAAATATATATATATACATATTTAATACACATATACATATTTTAGGGCAGAAACAAAACAAATTTATCATTTTTTAAAATAATAAAGTAATTTTATATAATCTATTTGTATAGATCTTTAATGGAATCTAAAAGTCAATACTGATTGGCTATGCTACAGTAAAAAATTGTTTACATGCAAATTTATTTTAGTGTAAAACGTATTGTATACACATGTTAAAAATTAATAAATATTTTGAATTTAAATTTTTAATAATTATCTAGAAATAATCATTGTAATATTTTTATTCATCACATTATTTAAGATAATTGAGGGTGTGTTTGCACTAATAGATATTTAACATTTCGTTTTTAAACAATAATTTTATACAATGTAAAATAAATTATTTATATTTCTTATTATTGTTTAAGACAAAATTAATTGATCTAATAAATCTCTTCGATTTGTTTTATTTATTTTTTTTTTCTTATTTTCAAGATACACTAATAATGGACGGATATACATATGTATAATATATAAACTCTTATTTGATAAACTATAATAAAACGTGAATTATATGTTTATACTACGGTCTGCAAATCTAAAAATATTTTGATTGAGAAAGGTGTACTTGATGTTTTTTAATTAAGTAACTTTTCGTTTTAAAGAAGAATGGATATTGGAGAATTATTATCATATAAGGTTAGTTCATAAACATTTATTTAAAATTATGTATTTTAATACTTAAAGGTAGGAAATTTATTTATAAAAAAGGATCTATAAAATGAATAACAATAAAAGATTCTATTAATAATGTCTTTTTATATAAATTAAAGTTTTATTTTTTAGCCTCCAAATACCCCAAAACGATCAGCACCGGGTGATGATGATGATGAAGATGACTGGGATTCTAAAAGATCCAAAAAGCTTATTAAAACACCATATCATACTCGTCAAAGACATACTTTATCAAAAGTAGTTGATTCTACTCCGATAAGATTAAGTGAGCCACCAACACCTATTCGTGCAGCACTTCCAGCCCCCGAAAATGATGTTGTTGAGCCTCAATTAACTAAAGAGCAGAAAGAAGATATTTTAAAATATGTTGAAACTGAAGCTGCAGAAGTAGAAGCTTTAGATGAAACTAATTTAAAACGAATGATTCTATTATTTGAGAAAAGGGCACTTAGAAATCAAGAAATGAGAGTAAAATTTCCAGATCAACCAGACAAGTTCATGGAATCAGAAGTGGAACTTCATGATATTTTACAAGAACTCCATGCCATTGCAACTAATCCTGAATTATATCCATTAATGGTTGATTTAGGTGTAGTACCGTCTTTATTAGAATTACTAGCTCATGAAAATACTGATATAGCAGTAGGAATAGTAGATTTATTACAAGAACTTACTGAATCAGATGTATATAATGAAGCACCAGAAGAAGCTGATTCATTAATTGATGCACTTTTAGGACAACAAGTATTTGCTCTTCTTGTACAGAATTTAGAAAGACTTGATGAATCTGTAAGTGAGGAAAGTGATGGTGTTTTTAATACTTTAGGTAGAATTTCATATTGTTTTTTTTAATTTAATTTATTATATCTTAGTTATATCATAATATTAAATTTATGTTTAGCTATTTTTGAAAATTTACTTGAAACACGTTTAGAACTATGTATGGAAGCTGGCAAACAAGGTTTAATTACATGGCTCTTAAAAAGAGTAAAAGTAAAAACTCCCTTCGATACAAATAAATTATATGCTAGTGAAATTTTATCTATTCTTCTTCAAAATACTAAAAAAAATAGACTTCTATTAGGAGATCTTGATGGAATTGATGTTCTTCTTCAACAATTGGCCGTATGATAATTTAATATGTTTAAATATTACAATTTATAAATGTTAAATAAATCTATTTATTTCAGTATTATAAAAGGCATGATCCTCAAACAGCTGAAGAGCAAGAGTTGATGGAAAATTTATTTGATATTTTATGCTCCAGTTTAATGGAAACTGTGAATCGAGAACGATTCTTACGTGGTGAAGGACTTCAACTTATGAATCTTATGTTGCGTGAAAAAAAAATGTCTAGAAATGGTTCTCTTAAGGTAATTTTAAAAACATTAATTTATACATTTTTTAAGATTTTTATTATTAAATTTATATTTTATTCAATTATTTATTAGGTTCTTGATTATGCAATGAATGGGCCTGATGGTAAAGACAATTGCAGTAAATTTGTAGATATTCTTGGTCTTAGGACTATATTTCCCCTATTTATGAAAACACCAATTAAAAATCGTAAAAAAATAGTTACAGCAGAGGAACATGAAGGTGAGAATATAAATTTCTTTATTATTTTTAATAATGAGAACTATATAATTTGACATTTAAAATAAATTTTTATTTTAGAACATGTAGTATCAATTATAGCCAGTATGTTGAGAAATTGTAAAGGTCAGCAACGGCAAAGATTACTTAGTAAATTTACAGAAAATGATTATGAAAAAGTTGATAGATTAATGGAACTTCACTTCAAATACCTTGAAAAAGTTGAAGAAGTAGAGAAAAATGCAAAGGTGCTTCATATTTATATCAATTGAGTTAATAATTATGTTTATAAATTTATAATATTTTTATAGGAAGATGATGAGGAAGAAGAGACATTAATGAAAAGACTGAATGGAGGACTGTTTACTTTGCAGTTAGTAGACTATATATTACTTGAAGCATGCATTGGCTGTCCATCAGCAGTAAAGCAACGAGTTACAAGAATTCTAACTCAAAGAAGAGCCTCGCTTAAAACTATTAGAAACATAGTAAGAGGTAAATAATATGTTTTGAAAATAATTTCATTTTCTGAATTGATTTTATTTGTCATTTAACTTATAATTTTTATTTGTATATTTCATATTTGTTATACATGTTTCTTTAATTACAGAATATGCAGGAAATTTAGGAGATGATGGAGATGTCGAGTGGAAAGAAGTTCAACAACAGCATATTCTTCAACTAATTGATAAATTTTGATACATATTTAACACTCTTTATACCAAGTTCTATCATATATTATATTTTTATTTAAATGTAATTAACTATTTAATTTGAAAAGAAAAAACAGTGAAAATCTAAATAGTTAATAACTTAAATTTATAAAATAGAAAATTTTCATCATTTATAATCAATAAACATTAAGTTAAAAAATTTATAACAAAAAATTTTATTCAATCGTATTTAACTATAGTAAGATTTATTTAAGTTTATTCTTCAAAATTAAACTAACTCAAAGTTTGCCTTCATTTCATATTTATTATATAATCGTTAATATTCACTTTATTAATAAATTATGTTATACAATTAAATTTTATCGAATTATATAGTTATAATTTAGGTAAATTTTTTATTTTGTTGGAAAATAATAACAAATTTATATTGTGTTTGTATATTGTACAGATTTGCCTTTAATTAAAATTTCAAATTATTATAAAATATAAAAAATTATATACTGTTAAAAATAATAACAACTTCGTTGTCGTTTTTGATTTTTGCAATAAAAATCACAAGTAATTCTTCAAAAATATTTATAAAAATCATATAAATATAAGTATTGATATTAATAAAATATGTTATATTAATCAGTATTATAATTCATACCAGATATTTTTATATAATAATGATGAAATTATATTTTTATTCCTTAATTCTATAATCTAATCCAAAACTCTATGTTAAATATTTAATCATTTATAAATAATAATATTTAATATTAATTGCACCTAAAATAACTTTTGAAAAATTTGTTTAACGTTAATTTATAATTTATAATTTAAATTATTATGTGCAAACTTACATGTGTACATACATTGATAACGTAGAAACTTACTAACTTACTATTTCCTTTGTACTTCTATATCTATTCTGAACTTCAAATGATTTTATCGTATTTTATATATCGATTCTTTCAACAGTTTATTTTTACTCAGTAAGAATTGTTACAAGAAATAAGAAATAAAATTTATTCTGTATATATTCAACCATTATTTTTGATAAATTATTTGTTTCTAACCATTATTTATAACAAAATTAATTGACTTAATTAAATACAAATTTTATATCAATTATATTTAAGAAAAATAAAAATTGAAATTGCACTCTGCTATTTTTTTATGAGATGTGTTTTTTACTATTTCTTATAATTTTTTGTAATTCTAATTAAGTAAATAACTATGTCATTTAATAATAATTTAAATTTTAATATCTTCCAAGTTTATTACATATCCGAAGTGAACATTAAATTTGTTCATTATTAGAAATTCTTTAAATACATCAAAGGTAAGTTAAGTATCATATTGTTGTATAACGATAAATATTTCTTAAATTAAAGAAAATAGTAAAAAATTTTTTTGTCATTCACTTTATGTTTTGTAAATAATAACATGAGATCTTTGTTTAAAATCTAAAGAGAGAACGAGCGAGTAAGAGCTTTGTAGATCTCGCACCTTTTAAAGCTTTGTAATTAGAAAATAAAAATTTTATTGATAATGAAATGTAAATGGAAAAATTAAATTTTGTCTATATATTTACTTTCATTTACAGTGAAAGTAATTTAAAAGCCTTGAAGATTTATGTTTCACAGAATGCCATGTTATTGTGTTTACGAAATTATACAATTGGGTTATTATAAACGTATATTATTCTCTGTAAATACTATAAATAAAATGTATAAAAGTTAATTTTTGAAGATTGACAGGCACCAAGCGTCTGTATTTTCTCAATAAAAGTTAAAGCTAAAATCAATACTCAAAGATACAACAATACACAGCACAACGCTCATCAAAATAGCATATTTAGTTTTATGTGCAAAATTAAAGAGACGATTTGTGAATATTGCTTAATACTAAAAATTAACATTCGTACATTTCTAATTAAAACAGAGAGGGCAGAAGCGCAAGCGTGCGCGCGCGCGTGTACGTTTAGGTAGTATGGATGAGCGAAAGAGCGAGCGAGTGGTAAGGAGAGGGAGGAAAGGAAAGAATGTACATATTACGTGATGACGTAGGGGTTCAATGAACAGTGCGCGGCGATCGATCGCTCGGCCAATCGCAACTCTCAAACTCGCAAGCTCCTTCTCTCTCGGCGGTGACAGCGCACCACGGGAAAAATAGCGGAAAAGCCATTCTTCGCGGTAACTTTGCAGCAGCCCGCAGTCTCCGGCGCAAGCTCGCGCCAGTCGACGCGTTTATGATGTTACATTAGCCTCGCATTCTCTTCCTAATTCCCTTCGTCGCGTAACCCCCCCGCCAATGCCGACAAGTTATGTGGGTGCTGATAAAAGTGGGCCTATTTTGATAAAGCCCGGTGTCTGCGAACTGGGAAATCCGAAGCTTTCCCATCTACCACCGATAATCGATGGATTTACCTCGGCGAGGGAGGGAGAATGTCTTCCAAGCCCCTAGGCTTTTTTCCTGGTGAGTCTTTTTACTTTTACTCGGATGTTTTACATTGTTGTTATCAAAAGAAGCAACGCGGTACTCTGCTCTTACTCAATTTTCATTTCATATTCTATTTGTAATCGAAGTCAATGCTCGTCGTGTAATTCGAGTGGGGTGTAAGTGATAGTCTAGCACGAATAGATTAGCACTTGCTATTTCTATATTTATACGTTGATGCTGCTGCAAATCTTTTTTCTTATTGACTATTATATTTATATGAGAATAATTGCAATATCAAGAATACAGATATTATACAAATTTATATAGGTTGTATTTCACTTTACTATAGGTCAGGGGTTTATCAGTTGTTTTCTTGTTTACTAATGCTTGGTACGTGATTACTATTTTTTAAAGATTTTCCTAGTGTTATTTGCATTTTACAAGATATTTCTAATCAATAAACTACACCTTTCATTCTTACTTATATTTGAGCTATACAGGTATAACAATATCATTTTCTATTTGTATTATAAATCGATATGACCTTATTGAAATTACTTCAATTTTAATTTTTCAATTTATGCTAAATAAAAGTAAACACACATATTACAAAATTAAATATAAAACTTTAATTATTTGGTTTGATCTTTATCAAGTAAAATTTAAAAACGAAATGTATTTTTTTTTGACTTTTTAAAGTAATTTTATTTTAACATTATATTTTTAATGAATTTGATAGTACATTACAATATGATAAATTAACAAATAATATTCGTATTTTCTTCAACCCAGGTACAAATTTTATACATTTCATTTTCTATTCAAATAGTGTACTAAAAAATAAGAAAATTATGCTCTTACAAACTGAATACAAAATTACTTCCATTTTATAAAAATTATATTTTTAATTAATTTGAGTAATAAATAATACAAATTAAATTATATTATAATTTTATAATTTTATTATTTTATGCATTTTAACATGTGTATATATACTTTTAAATAACAATATTGCTGATTATTTATGAAAAATAAGTTGATTATCACGTTAAAGTAATTGTTGTTAATTAATAATTAAAGTTATAATTTTTGCGATTATTACATTAAAGATTTTTCAAACTACAGTGTGTCTAATAATGAAAAGCAAAAGTCAATACCCATTTACCTATTACATTGCTGCTTAAGTGGTATTTAATTATACAAAAAAAGTAACCTCGAGTATGTATTATATATATATATATATATATATATATATATATTATATTTATACATGTATTATATATTTCTTCATAACTTGGACAATCTCATAAAAATATTTCATATATTCAACAGCAATCATATCGAGTTAAATAATTATTTTTAAAAATCAATTGCTATTTTAATGTTGTTTATTCTCTGCATTTCTTCATTTCTCTTTTGAAAGGCACACATTAAAGAGTCAGTTTTGTACGGGTTCGGGCCTTTATTGCTTTATTCAATCATCCGATTATCATCCGATTTCATGCCCTTTCATAAAATACCTTCTAAGCGAAAAAAGTTTTTTGGCTACTTTAGTCGATAAATACTTGCGCCCCTTCAATATATTTTATGATATATAATATTTTTTATATTTATTATTTAAAATAATATTAGTAGCACAATGCATGTTTGGTTTTTGTCAATCAGATATTGCCATTTCAATTTCAGTAAATAAATTTCAAATTAAATTTTGTACTATAATGTTCAGTAAGTCAATTTTCTTAAGAAGCCACACAAGTTTTAAAATATAATAAAAGGTAGTTTAAAATGTAATACTTATATTCCTATAATTGTAATTATTTAATTAATACTGATATGTTGTATTTATATATATTTAAATATAAAGGTTTTTTTATTTGTATTATAAGTTTTAATTTTTGTAAAATATCATTTGATAGAATAATAATATTAAGAATCTTGTTTTATAGAATTTACCTCATTTTAAACCAACTATTTTAAATTTATTACGAACAGACATTATATTTCATCAAAAAATATTTTTCTGCAAATACATATTATTAAAAAATATTCAAAAGTTCAAATTCAGTTATAAAATAACTATTTATCAACTTTAAAAATTCTATATTAATATATGTCGATTATTTTTTAAATAATTTGTTAATACTACATTTATATTATTATAATTAGTTATATGTATATATAATTTTGATTATGTTATGACCTTATATTTTTATATTTTGTCTTATAAATGTTATTAATAAGTATATGTTAATATATTTTTAATTAGGTTTATAGTTTTTGGCTAATTTAAGTTAAATGAAACGCATGACGAGATAAATTTTTTTTTCATTATACTGACAAGTTATTCTATTTAAAATGAATGAATCAACTACCACGAAACGTTGAATATCTCTAATAATGCAATATGTTATTAAAGAGTTAAAAAAAAAAAGATATTGTGTTATAAGCATCAGAATTTTCAATATTAGAATTTTCAATGTTCTTACGTGTTTTACATAAATTTAGATATAATTTTCAAATAATTTTATGAATAATTAAATTTCAAATAACATGTATAATATTATATTAAAATATTACATAATGTAAATAATTTACATTTAGTTATTATGTACACTATGTACATTTAGTAGAGCTATACTTTTTATATACTTTTTTCGAAAGCTTGACTATTCGTTAAAATAAATAAATATAACATGTCACTTTAGAACCGACCAATGTATAAAAATAAATAATTGAAAGAATGCAATACAAAAGTATGCTATTTTAACGCTAATTTGAAGGTTAATTTATTTATATAGTTATAGGACGCTGCTCGTCGAAATGAAATAATAGGCGTTTCTCTCGGGATTTCAGAGAAGATTTTTTATAAAACAAGCCGGCACGCGATCGTTCGAAATTCTGAAAGGCAAAGGCCACGAAAGCATGCATACTTATGTGGGAGTGCGATACCTTGCCGATTCCAAGCACACGATTACCTTACATGAAAAAGGCGCAAGCAGGATAGCGCGAAAACGCTTGTCGCATTGATAAATTCCCCACATTAAAATACTTAGCACGCAGTATATTTATTAAAGTAGTTAAATAGCGAGAACATGCCGATAATACCGGTGCCGATAAATCATGGCTCTTAGCTATTAACTGATCTTCGCACAATTGTTGGTTTGCCTCATGGCAAGAGCCCTCGGCTTTGTGTACTTGAAGGATAAACACCAAGGCCAGAGGGGTATTACTTCGTCCCGATACATCCACAAGTTCCAGGTACTAGGATTTTAAAACCTCCCCGGGAGCTTTCAAAGCATCGACAAACCGCTAGAGCAACCTGGAATTCGCATTGGAAAAGCGGACGATCACTAGTTGACCGCCGCTGACTCTTGGACTATCTTGATCAGACTGTTTGCGAGCGGCTTATCGTCTGTTTATCACCTGCAGATTTTATTTTTAGATTAATTATACCTACAAGATGTAATACGTTGTTATTATCGGTACTTTCTCTTTGCTCTTCTATTGCATATATTATCAACTCATTCTATATTTCAGTCTCTTGAGAGAACGTTTCTAATAATAATTTGAAATTATCTAATAACAACTTGAAAATAAATTACAGAAATAATTCATGACGTAGAAATGACGTATAAACTACTTGCCTTATTAAGGCAAAGTAGACGTGCTCTTCACATCATTCAATCATTCCTTTATCTAAAGAAAGTCATATTTTTCTTTTATATCATATTTTTAATGTAACTAATTGAAAGCAAAAATTTATGGATAATTACAACCAAAATTGTTTTTACAACCAGATTACAATTACGACCAGAACAGAACAAATTTTCTGGTTTCATTTCATTGACGATAATAATAATAAACATATAAATATGAATATTAATATTCTTTCTTATGAGAATTTTACTTTCGAGCAGTAAGAAGAAAAAGAAAGCAATGAAAATGATGAATTGTGAAAGTTGAGCGACTGATTTGCGTTAGTATTTATTTATTATTACTATATTAATCACCCATTGATATTAAAAGTTTTGTTTTTATTAAAATACGATGATACACAAAAGCTATTTATATCACTGTATAATAGTTATTTACTTTATTATTTACTTTATTACTAAATTATTATTGAATTAGATAGAGAGTTTCGGAACGTACCATTAATAAAATAAAGCAATAATCATCTTCGGAATAATAATCAGAGAATATGAATATTTCAAAATGTCTATTTAACTAACATAAAAATGAACATATTCACGTGAATTTTTTTATTGGCTAATTGACAAAATCTATAGAATTTGCATTCAATAAGTAATTTGACATAAAATGTGGAAATACTTTCTTCAATTAATTCGATAAGCTTCATCATAAACAATTAAATGAGAAGCAACAAATCCGACTTGGTAGAGAAGTGGTCAATAGCGAGTATAACATCGTTTGCTTAAAGATTGGCACTTACGATCGACTCCCTCTTAGGGACGTTTTATTATTGTTCATAATGTGACAAGGGAATTACAAAAACAGATAAGGCTTCGTGCATTTAATCGGGCGACATTTGCGTCTTGCGATTTCGATTGTGGAGTGTTGGCAACTCTACCGAACCATTTGAAAGAAAGGAAAAAATTGCACGGATGCACGAAGAAGACCCGGAAGGGTATTCGGCCGAAGTATTCTTAGCGTTCTCTATCTCTCTCTATCTCTCTCTCTGCTCTCTATTCTGTCTTTTACTAGCTTAATTCGGATCTTAACTTGACCACACTTATACTCAGGTGTTTCTCTTCTCCCTCTCTCTCTTTCTATATATATATATAACTGTCTGTCGATCTATTTATCTACATATCTATCTTATACACTCATTCACTTATTCGTGAAATGTGTCGTGCGCGTGATGTAAAAGGTGAGGAGAGTTAAGGCCATTATTATATACCTAACCCGACCCTGTCTTGCATGAAGGACAAAAAAAGCGAATCAGAAGATTGACTTTAAGCGCCAGATAAACATGAGCTCTTCTGGCGATCGTGTTTAAGGATATTTTCATACAACCGGCTGCGGCTTTTTACTGCGCATTTTATTTTTCTTTGGGGTTGCAAATTATTTGGCAGCAACATCGTAATCTGTCATCTTATTATTAAATTCGCCAAATCATAACGTGCAATTTATTTTTCATTAGCATATTTTATAATATGTAGATATCTTCTACCTTTGTGACCAAATACTAGGTAATTGTAGCACTGACATATTATATAATTTTACACATATTTTTACGCTTTTATATTTGTACAAATTTACTCTAACATATTTTTACCAATCTATTTTTAGTAGTTAATTTATGATTAGATTTAAAATAAAAATCATTTTATTTACAAAAATAATTTACAATTAATTTGTTATTTAAATTTTTTAAATTGTACTTTAGTTTCGGAGACAAATTTTTGATTATATGGTGCTTAATCCCAATATAATTAAATGGCATATTATCATTATATGTTGGATAATTTTTAAAATAAATTGACTTTGATTGAGTTTTCAAATATTTGTGTTATCATTTCTAAAACAAGACACCTACGCTCTTATGAGAATATTTAACATGTTTACAATTTCATTTATATTAAGCTTAATCATAAAGTTTAATATTAAAAGTGCAAATATTATACTGTTAAGGAAATATACATGTATCATATAAACATCTGGAATTTAAAACTGTTGACTAAATGAAAATTGATAATGTAAAGAATTTAAGAAGAGAGAAGAAAAATTTTTATCAGGAAATTACCAAGAATATATTATGTTAACTGACTTTAGTTATTAAGAATCATATATATATATATATATATATATATATATTTATCAGTACAGTATATTCTTTCTATCTTATATATTTAAGTTATAAGATAAAAATTTAACACTTTTTTAATATTTCAATAATACTGTAATATCATTGAATGTATATTTTAGTTTTTTCGAAATATAAATTTATTTGGAATATTTATTATAATACATTAATTATATTGATTTATAATATTTATAAATACATATAAATAAGTATTTATACAATATTTAGTTTCTTTATATAACTTTTATTGATTTAAGATAGAAATAAATCCTTTAAAAAAATATTAAATGGAAATTACAAGAGTCTTTGAGTATCATAAAAAGTTTCATATTATTTAGTGTAAATAAAGTTATATAAAAAGTTGTATAAAAAGATGTCAATGTCAGAATATTATAGTTTGTAATTCAAATAAGAAAAATATATTAGAAATTGAATTAAATTTGAGAATAAAAAATAATTCACCAAATATCAGTCTTTAATTTCTATATTTATTGCAAATAATTAAAAATATTGCTTTTATTACAATTTTTTCATATGTTATATTTATTAGAACAGTTTTTTACTAATTAAAATTATGCATTAAAAATAAAGAATCAAATTATAACAAATATTAGTTATATCAATATGTAAATTGTCCTTCAAAAAATATGATGATGAAAATTATTTCTACAAAAATAATAACTAATTTGTGTATATATTATATATATACACAAATATATATTGTAATATAATACGTGACAATTAAATTACTTTGAAAACAAAATTAAATTTATATGTACATCTAAATTTGATATATTACATTTAATAAATTATATAATATTATATTATGTATGCATCGATATTTTTATACATTTAGATTTCAATATTATTCAGGATATACTCTATCATCTATTTATTATATATATATATAAACTAATATCATTTGTCGATCAACATTAAAAAAATATAAAAATTATTTAGGAAAAACAAGCAATATGTCATCAACCACGTATATAATTATATACTTTTTAATTTCATATGCAATAGACAAAAACGTGATGTTTACACTTTTATATTAAGCTGAAAGCAAATTAGATTTTGTTCACATTTAAATTCAATGGTACACGCATTTCACGTTAATGTTTTGATTTATTTTAAATGTTTAAAGTCATAAGCAAATGTTATGCTCTAATTCTCATTTAACATACAAAATT
>JAPYYT010000559.1:0-32096 GCA_030522565.1 Ceratosolen corneri
TTACCAAGTTTTATGCTTTAAAAAAATGGGGGAATATAATTTATAAAATTTCAGTAACTGATTCATAAACTGATGTGTAGAAAATTGTTGAATAGTTTTGAAGAATATTGAGCTATTTATGTCAAAATAAAATTTTCAATAT
The DNA here is from genome assembly GCA_030522565.1 of Ceratosolen corneri. NCBI lineage: Eukaryota > Metazoa > Arthropoda > Insecta > Hymenoptera > Agaonidae > Ceratosolen > Ceratosolen corneri. Next base: position 143 of record JAPYYT010000559.1, read on the forward strand.
ATATATATATATATTAAATAAACTTGAGTATGTGTTGCGATTAAAAATTTGACTGTAATTTATGAAATATATGATTTTTACCAAGTTTTATGCTATAAAAAATGGGGGAATATAATTTATGAAATTTCAGTGAAATGATAAAGTATTCAATAGTATCTCTGAACACATGAATACCAGTTCTCATATGTCACGTTGAATATTCCTTTAACACTTTTTCAGTTGATATTGTGCGAGTAATATTTATTATGTGAAAAATCGAGATACCAAACGAATTATGTTCGGAGCTACATAATTGTTTGTACTTGTGTATCGATAGTTTTCATTATTGAATTAATTATGCTTATTCTTGTATGCCATTGTAACAAAGATTAGATATTCATTTGGCATGTAATTATAATATTACTTTTATTACCACAATTAATATTATTAATGTGGATAAAGATTCTCGCAGTTTTCAAATGGATTAATTGTTTAAACCAGGATTATTCAGACAAGAATTTGCGCATTTGGAATTTGAACATGATTTGAGGTTTGTAAATTACAAAGTAAACTATGATATTGCAAGATGAATAATATTCTTTTTGCATGAAGGATTTAGAATTTTTGAAATTGTTTATAACACCAATCAATAAACCTATTATTTAAATATCATTTTATAGCAATTTAATTTTAGTTTGTGACCAATAGATTTAATATATCTTATGTCCTGTATTATGCTATATCATATATTATGCTCAATAGTAAATTTTATTATTTAATTCATCAGTAAAATCATATGATTGCAGATTCATTGTAAATACATTAGAGATACACGAGAATACTTTTATTTAATACAATTTTTATTATAATAATAATGGATTAACATATTGTTACCATATAATTATAAATATCTACCAATATCTTATCGCGTTATCTTTACAGATTTTCTTTTAATTCATATGATTTAATTACTTACTCCTCGGATACATTGTTCATTTTATGCTTTCCTTAATCGATAAATATTTCCATTTCGTTCATACAGATAGATTTTCTATAGATTATATTTCAAATTTACTATTACAATATATTTCTATTTAGTAAATTCGGTTTTGCAGTTTAGTTTAGTAAATTCCGTTAATGAGAATTGCATAATGTAAGAGATAATATCCATACGATACTCACATTTACAGATTATACGTCAATTTTGCGATTATTTCTCATTTATAAACAATAATTATTAAACAAGCATATCAATGTAATATCGAAGAAGGAAAATTTTTTTCTATAAATAATTAAGAATTAAACAGTTAAATCATGGGACTTTATTATATGCATATATAATATATAAATATTTGAATTGTAATTCCGAGTTATTTGTTCAGTTTCAAGTAAAGAATTATTGACGTTAAATTATAGATTGATTTTGAAATTGCATTGTAATTCTTCACCCTCATAAAATAAATATCGATGTAATACCGATCAAAGATGCGCGTATTAATTTCGATTCTTAATTGTTAGTTTAAAAGAAGCACTTATCTTTATTGATTCGAAATTAATAACATTAATAAATGTATTTATAGTGGAGGAGGAGATAAGAGTTGGTGATAAGATTTCGAGATAAGTTGAGTTAAGTGGAGACGGGCACTTGTGGCAGTTTTAATAAAATCTTTGTTGTAGCATTAAGAAAATTTTACTTCTCCATAAATTAATTACCATAATTATGATATTATTTAATTTTTGCATCACTTTGAGTTCGATATTATTTGCAATCCATTGTGCTGGCTTTACTTATCCTCAATTAAAATCACTGAACGTAGTAAGACAAATTCATAAGCAGATGTAACAATTTGTAGCGAAAAATAATGAATCTTTCTCTCATAATTTTAAACAATATACATATATACTAAATTATTTTATCGAATGTTTATAAATCTTATAATATTCAATTATTAATAGATATTTAGACATGGCGACCGAGATTTGAACGACGACTCTAACGGAGATTTAACACTCGTAAGTACTTAATTTGGTATAACTGACAATATGATCTTGTATATGAATCTTGTTTTCTTTGTCAAATAAGGATGTAGTTTTTGTATTTAAATATCAGAAGCACAATCATAAATCGAAAAGCCTTTTATTTTGAAAATATATCAATGTATCTTTAAAGATTTATAAACTTTCAACTTTATCATTATATAAATTAACTTACAATATAAATGTACTTTTCATAAATATAAATGTGTGTATATATATATGTAATTTTAGTCTTTATGATTAATTATTGCTGCATGAAAGGAGCTCTGACGGAATTCTGATAAATTTTGAAAAAAATATAATTCTTTCTTGCATTTTATGAATGCGAATGGCAATAATTAGTTATTAATTTATTGCAATTTGTAATATAATCTTTAAAGGTAAATTTGAAAATCTCGAAGAAATGAATTCTATAAATGAATATTATCAAGGCACCTCTCGTTACATTTTTGTCGAGTGTTCTAGACAGGATGATTACATGTAATTGTCGTGTGCGCTTGAGATATTCTACATTGAAATTGTAGTTAACTAAATTAAGGCCAAATTGTTAGCTGCTTAAAGACGTGCAAATGTACGAAAATATGATTGGAATTTATCGTAATACATAAATATTGTAGGAAGCATAATAAACAAATTTAAGGAATTTCAATACTTAAAAAATTTAATTTTGCGTCAAGTTGAAAGTTAAGATTGTAAATAAAAAAATTTGAAAAAATAATAAAAATTGATGTAATTATTTATTATTTGTTTTGTCAATAAAGTATTTCATCACTTTTAGTTAAGAATTTTCTGGCCTAATGCAAGTGACTAATTATTTTATATAAATTTAACAATATTGCCTTTTGTTGAAAGCAAAAGAAATTATTATCCGCGAAGCTTGTAAAGCGTCAAACGTGAATGTAAAGTATTTCTATTACAGTATTTGCAGCTCTTCTAGTGTCTCTTCTGTAACACCGTCTCTCTCAAATTGTTAATGTTATCGAGTTCCTATACGTAACAATTTCTGTCATTTTTCCATATTTAATTCACATTAGCTTTTGCAACTTCATTTTAACTGATAATTCTTTCATCGAACAATTACCCTTACACTCCAATAATAACCTGTTTAATAATTATCTTTTATTTACCACTGGCAGCACTGACTCTGGCATTCTATTGAATATAATTCCTTTCAATATGCCCAGTCGATAATACATAAATATTCAATAATAGGCATAAATATTTATAACTTAAAGATAAATGCTAGAAATTTCTGTCTTTGCATATTGAATCTTGAGAAATATGCACTCGAGTATTATTATTAATAGATATCCATGCGGCTTGAAGTCATAATACTTATAAATAACATATTTAGCGAAAATATTCTTTTAATCGGCATTTCGAGCGTTAAAACTCGAGTGGAATTTATTTTCAACTTATTAGAAAACCTATAATCAATCGACATCCAGCTTAACCATTTGTCCCTTAACCATTTATAAATTGAATAACTTTATTTTACAAACTCCCTAACAATAGAACGTCCAATTTGCAGTTACTCCTACTTGAATATATATCTATATATATATACTCACAATATCTATTATAAATTGCTAAAAGCCGAAAGCATAGAGAAATTTCGATTGGTCGCCCAATGCCTCATCTCTCTGACGAATAGCAGTAGATAAATTAAGAAGAGTACGAAAATTTTTCAGCGAGGCAGACAAAGAGCTTACCATCTCGGTGAGATGCTTCGTACGAAGTACGGAGATTTCCTTGGTGACATTTACGAACCCGCTGCCGTCTTTGCCCACAGTACTTCATTCAAAAGAGCAAAACTGAGCTTACAGCTTCTTTTGGCTGCTCTTTATGTGCCGAGGAAGCACCAACAGTGGCACAAATCATTGGCCTGGCAGCCAATTCCATTTTCTTATGCCAACACAAACGATGACATCTTTCTCTTCCCAACTAATTGCCCGCGGTATGACATTACGCAAATTATTCCACCATAAGCACTAATTTTTATTATAGAACAATCTTGTCCTTGCGATATTATTTGGACTTTGGGAGGAATTTTAGGGACGAAATGTCAATTAATCCACGATGTTTAAATAACGACTGCAAAGTCTTATTCACAAAGAAATCTTTATTAAAATCTCGAAGAAGACTGCACAATTTAATTTGTCTTATTATTAGTTATTTATCAGATGATGTCTGACGTAATAATGATATTGTAAAACGAAAATTAGCCCAACTGATAGGCAGTGAAATATAATTGAGTACTTTCGATTTGATTGCTCTCACCAAATGACAATTATCATTCTAGATTTGAGAAAGAATATAATAATATAAAATCAACGGCTAAATATAAGGATTTGCTAAGCTCGTACGGCGAATTGATGCGCAACCTAACGATTTTGGCGCAAGTTGAAATAAATGATTTTATGGATATGTTTCTATTATTTCATAAAATGAAAGCCATGGAATCCATGAATCAGTCGTTACCATATTGGGTAAAAGACATTTCGTCTAATGATTTGCTGAACAATGCCATCTTCATGCAGTACGACTTTTATAAATTCACCAACTGGACGAGGAAAGTTAATGGCGGTAAGCGAAAGTGTTCTTTACGCTTCTTACGAGGCAGCCATTTTGCTTGCAATCCACCGATATTTGAACATTTGGCGCTTGAATTAATTTTAAATAATTTATTCAATAGAAGCTATCTTTGCTAACTATTATTGCGTAAAAATATTTTTGGGTTCGATTGAAATAGCTATCGCGCGAACATCCAATAGAGTAATAAGTCAATAGGCCAAGAGAATACGATAAAAGACAGAAATATATAAATTAATGAATACATTTATAAATAAACGAGTGCACAAATAAACGAACGAATAAATAATTATGCAAATAGGTGAATGTGTATAATTAAATTTTTACATTGAAATCGAAATAAGAATTAATATTGCAATTTTGCAATTTGTATTGCATTAATTTAATATTAATGTGATTAAGGTCAAAAGAATATTGAATACAGAAGTTTGTAAATTTGCATTATGATTTGCATCATTACATTTGAACTATCTGTTTGGTAAAATACATTTAATTGTATATACAGATTATAGCGGCGAAAAGGCATTTTTTTTTTGCAGAATAGACAATAAAATCGACATTTCATTGCGTGTAGCTTTACCCTTAACGACATAACATTCACGCTAGTGTAGGTAATTAAAAATGGAATTTTTCGATTCACATTCATTAAAAAATATGTCAAATATTTGCACATCTATGTGTAACAATAAGCAAAGGGAAATCAATTTTATTGCGCCAATTCATTTGCCGCTGTCCATTCAATGTGCATCATCGCTAATCCACTTTCTCTTACCAAAGATAATAAATACCTTATCGTCCACAGTTCCTGCTCTCATGACGGTGTGAATTGTCAAAATGTGTCTGTTAGAGGTCGCGTCATTAAAGCGGATCAGGTGATTGGATCTTGTGCATCGGAAAAAAAATGGGAGAATTATTTTCAGGCTGCTTTCTTTCAGTGGTGTACTTCTTTATAAAAGGTGAACGACTCAAATGACCCCGTTGCATGAACTTTTGCATAAATTGTAATCTCCGTTCAAAGAGCACTTAAAATGAAAACGTCTTCCACTTTCCACCTTTCTCGCGTAACTGCCTTTCAACAATAGAAGCTCGCACTTATTTGATTCAAGCCTCCCCTATTTCTGTAACTGTAACGAGTGTGTGAATCTCCGACGTGTTTCTGCCCACATTCTGCATTCATATTCAGGGTTATAGAATAGTTGTGCTATTTTTCAATTTAAAAAAAAAAAGTGAGCATAAGCTCTTGCTTACAAGGTTAAAGGCCGACACGTTGCAATCAAATAATTCTGTCAATCTAATGACTTTCCAATTTATTTACTTGTATTGTACGCGTGTGTGTCCGTAGTTACAATGTAAATGATAAAATATGTACTTTTGTTTTGACGCATTACATTTTGCATTATGTGCAATTTATATCTTTTAATGGGCAGGAAAATAAAAATAGTGTTTTTGCATATAGAATTACATTCTCTTTGTGTTCTCTCTATGTCAATGTTTGTGGGACATATAGTAGTAAATAAAGATTAAATAAATAATTTCGGAAATTTATACTTGAGTTACGTACTCAATGATATAAAAATGAAAAATTTCGTTTAGAAGATTTTTCGACATATGTTTTCTACTCGTACACTTCCAACTTCATTAAAGTGTTTTCTCAAGCTAACAGATTAACTATTATGCTTCCAAATATTATTTCAAATATTTCTACATTTATTTTAATACGTTTCATTAATAAGTGAATATATTCATATAAATTGTGAGTGAAAAATTAGTTTGAGTATAAATTGTAGAGAAAACCCATCGTTCCATGATAGATATTATAATTTTTAAGAAATTAACTCTGTCCAAGAAGCTTATGATAAGTGACAATTAATTATTTGAATTATTTTAGGTTCACTCGTGAGAAAAGTAATCGACGACATGGCAGATGAAATCGAGCATAATACGATAAAAAGTTGTAAAATATTTTTATACAGTAGTCACGAAATGCTTATTGCCAGCGTCTTGCAAACACTGAACATTTGGAAACCTCACGTACCTGAATATTCGAGTGCTATTATTATAGAACTACGTAACGATCGTGATAAATATTTCGTCAAAGTATATAGTTTAATGTTGATTTGCATTGTTAATTAATTATAAATGTTCAATTTTTGTAGCCATTTGATTCCGCAGGTACTGTATTACGATGGAATACAATCAATACCCAAAGAAATGCAAATACCTGGCTGTCCAAGTCTCTGTCCAGTATCGAAATTTATAGACTTAATATCTGACAATTTGCCAAATTACAATGAAATGATATGCGACGAGAAACCAGTTAGACTATAATCACACGATCGCTAGTTAAAGATAAAATACGACGAAAACACTTTTTTCAGACACGTATTCGTATTTGTACAAATTGTGTGTATAGTAAATTGGACACTAATATGCTGGATATAATTTTATATTTATTTTGATTGAATTTTATGAAGTTGAATAAAATAAAGAAGCGATTGAATCTATGAAATATTGCAGGAACAATTGTCTATTGAACGATATTAATTATTCAATGATATGAAATTGTTGTAAAGTAATTCTAAGCAAGTGAATTTTATATTTACATGTATAAATTGAAAAAATTTTTATTTTCCAGAAAAATTTAACCATACAGCCCTATGGGATAAACTATTTATTAATTTTAAAATATTATAAGATATTCTTTTATTACATTGAGCCAATAAAAATGTATTTGTATTATTTATAAAATATCAGAAATTTGTTAAAATATTAGGGAATTTATTTCAAACATTACTTCTTTGCTATTGATAAAAAGTATCGTCTTATTACAAAGTTTATTACAAAGCTATTGTAAATTATATGAAATTTGGAAAACAATTTGGGTAATATCTATAAAATTTGCAGCAAATTTAGATTAATAAATTATAAAATCAATGCCTTTGAAATAATAGAGAAAAGCCCATAGTAAATAGACATATTTAAGCACTTGTCGAACTACATGAATAAACTGCTAATTAAAATATCACGTGATTAGCTAATGTTTGCAGGATATACACGAATAAGTAGACGCTGTAGTGATTTGGTCTTTATAATGCTTATATGATTATATAAAATTATACGTCACCAATTACATAATTGCCATTCTAGTTCGAGTATACGCGTCAATATTGTCCATAAACAGGAGGGGGGGAAAAAAGTAGGACAATTATATGAGTAATTACGGTTGACCTTTAGAATGAATAATTTGATGATATAGCCGAGTTATAGAGTGAGAATGATCGAGCGAGAGGAGGGAAGCAAATTATTAGATCAAAGTGCGAATATTTTCAAGAGATTATATCGAAAGTGACAAGTACATTGGAGAATAAGATAAAATAATGTGTTTGCAAAGTCAGGTTAGAAATATCGTCGTATCTACTTTATAAAAAGCTGAGGTATTTTATAACCCTAGTATAATGCAGCCAGTTATCTCCATAAGCTTTTTACATTGCACTGTGGTCTTGCATTATGGCTACCATAATAATACCATATTGGCCTGCCATTTGCCCCGGAGAAATATTTTCAGATATAGAGCTTAAGGTGCTTCGTTCGACCACTTTGATCCCTTCTCAATGGCCTGAGCCCGGTCGTTGTACCTAGTGATTGCGGAGAGTTGCCGAGAGTTGCCGAGAGTGTTGAAAGGAGATACATATAACTCAGCAGGCCAGTTGGGGCTCGTGGAATTGTACGTTAGTCCACGATCTCGATGGAAGGTTGAAAAATCGCTGAGCGCTGATAATTCAGAGCTGTGACCGGCTGAGGAATTCGACGCTCCAGAGGTGGCTGAATTAGAGACACAAACACGCTCTTATGCAATCGGAGTGTGTAATTGTAATTGACAGGGTGCGCCGGACCTTTTATTATCATTCACTGTCTTATATTAGCATAAATATGGGGGATATGGTGAACGCTGCAGAGATTTGATGGATATCGATAATATTAAGGAGCTACAACAGGTCTCTCAAGCCGGCTAGATCACTGTCGCGCAATGATCAAATTTAAAAACATTAGAATAAAATGGAAAATTAATTAAAAATCGGAATAAACTTGCATCTCTATCGATAACAATAACAATAACAACAGTAACAATAATAATAATAACAATGATGATGATGGTGATAATATTTTGAGAGGCTGTGATTGTGTTATCGCTATTAAACAAATTAGGATCAAAATAAAGATCGTAATGATTTTTTATATTATAATTACACGTTATGTTTGCTCTTTATTGTAATTTAAATTTATACTTTAAATTGCTAATATTTATTCAGCCTATTCATCTATACTTTTAACTACTCAACTTTTACTAAAGATATTTAATAACCTTCTTGTTTTCACATCAACGATACTTCATATAACTTCAGCTTCTTCGCTATTGTTCATATTATGTTTTACGGGCTTCAAGCATGTTATAAAATTTTAGCTGGAATTAACAAAAGTTTTTCGGTTAAAATTTACTTTCAGTGCTCATTATTTTTCACTTACCTTCTTATACTTTATTATGGTACACCAAAATAGCTAGTATTTAAACATAATCAAAGTCGAAATTTATAATTACGAGTAATGAGGTCACTTGAAATTTCAAAAATAATAAATATTTTCCACGCGCGAGCGTGTACCGCTCGCTGCATAATATGATCATTCAATAATAATTTTTCAACATTTCAACTCACTAACCTCCAAGACTCCCAACCACCACTAGCTCTACTACAATATTTTTCGGACCTTAATTTTTACTAAATCGCTTTTCATTTGCCAAATAATTTGCCTTGAATGCGCTTTCCCCGCCTCATCCTATTATGCATAAGAAATTGAGGATACGAAGAGGAAGATGAAGAAACTTTCGCTTTTTAGCTTTGAAATAATTCATGGCTTATTTCACGTGAACAGTGAGCCAAAGGGATTCTCACTTGCAAGCCGATCTTTCAGCCACGCAGAATGCAATTACCCAGAAGCAAGTGATTTGAAAACCTTACATCACGCAACGCTCAAGCATTTTCAAAATCAAATTCTCCTTCAAAAACTTGCCGACCGCACTTCACGACCTCATCGCAAAATCTATAGGAATTCCCGCCACCATAACACAACACACACACACCCTCAGCACGGGACTTTCCGATAATCCAACGTCCTCCCCCCCCTCAATTGGTCATTATATCGGCCAACTCTGAAATTACGAGCTCGCCAAATACTTCATTCGAAACACGGCATTTTACACTCAACCTCTTGCATCCGTCAGCCTGGCCCACTTGCAACTCCATGCATTGCCGGCTAAGCGAAATCGACGCACATGTTCCATCTCCGCGGCCCTCCTATTTCTAGCCCCACCCTTCATCGCTCGGCATTATTTATTGCAAGACGTATTACTCGCTCATGCTATCGCCTCCGCAGGAAATTCAGCCGTAGATCAAGGAGGGCAGTTGCCGCTGCTCTCCCTCTCTCTCTCTCTCTGCCCTTCCCTTTGGCCTTTCAGCCTCGGCCATTCCTCACTTTTGGGTTTTAAGGTAGCGTATAGAGGCGATGCTGCAAAGTGCAGCAGCGTGCCGATGAAAAAACCTCGCCCCCCCACCACCCACCACCCACCCACCACCAACAGCGCCGCCACCCACCACCAACAGCGCCGCAAATGTGCGCGAGTTTTTCAAAGGCGCTGGACAGGCGGGTTAGTAGGCGGCAGAATCTCTGCATTTTATCTTCCTCGAGCGACTCCATCCAACGCCAAATTGAATATACAATTACAATTGCCTATTGATATTGCAATCGAAGCCTTATTGGGCGTACTTGTGAGCTTGTCGATACTGTAGATCAGCTTAAGGAAAATTATTTTTGTTAAGTCGGAGGGAATAATTGAACAGTCTATTTTATATTGTTATTGCGTTTTAGAATTTTTTGAATTCCAGTAGGAGTATACGATAATTCAAATAGATTCTTTGAAGCTTGCTTTCTCAATTTCCAAAAACTTTTCCCATCATTTATTTATAAAGCTATTTCTAATCCCCGGATTGAGCCTAATTTCTGATGAAAGCCATAATTTCTAATGTAATAAATGTTCGGTATAACCTGATTTGCAGTAGAATTGCCGACTTACGTTTGAAGTTAATTTACGAAAGGTTTATTAGGCATTAGTATTTATTAGTAATTTTTTTTTAAATCAACGCCAACTTTAAAATTACATGTATATATTTATTTATGACATCGAGTAGCCAAACTGTTGGACGAGTGCAATCGATGGCAATTTGAAAATATATTCTTCCTTCTTTAATTACCTAATTTATTTATTTATGATTTACAGCGGATTGTGTCCATTGCAGAAATAATACCCGCCTGGAATTATGCTCAACTTGATTAATCTTGAATTAACGCTCTCGGCACTAATTGATAAATTTTATATAAAGCATGATCGGTGAAAACACGTAAACTTGGAAATTATTCAAAAGAACGATGGTTATCCACACATAATACGCTCTCAGACAGAATGAACAAGGAAACAACAGTACATTTCCAACAAAATTCTTGCTTTCTCTAAGCACTTGACATGTGTGATTTATTTGAAAATTTTATTCCATTTCCCCTGCCATCCACCCGCTTAAATGCGTATATTGCCAATATATTTTTTTTATAAATCTTCATTTGTTTGTATTCACTTCTCGTTCGTGGCCTATCTTCTGATGATTGAAATTACTTAATTCTGTTTACTTTGGTTGCTTTAGTAGTACAACATTCGAAAGTAAGATTAGTTTTAGAAAAATTGAAATTAGTTTGTAGCAAGCACATTTCATTTATATACATCACCAATTACATTATCATGTAAAATAATGTTAAAATTATTTTTAAAAATAAATTCAAAAACAAAGGAACAATGTGTTTTGAAACTGCGTCAAGAAAAATTATGCCACAATAAATTATTTTCCGTAGCTAAGTTTAATACAATTAAATTTATGAATATGGAGCTGTAAGAAATGTTTGAATGGAATGTCCAGCTGTGTTAAAAATATTATTCTTTTATCCAGAATGAGATTTTTGAAAAAAACCTGGAATTGATCATTTTTAATATTATATTCATTAAAGTAATAAAGTAATTATTAGTATTTAATACGTTCTACTTACACTATGTTTATTTTAATTTATCATTGCAATAATGTTTATAATAAGTTAGTAAAACTCGGTAATACTGAAATTCATTTTATATAGAAATGGTACTTTGCATAATAGAAGGTATTCTCGAATACTCTCTGACCTCCCCTCCCCTCCCCCGCCCCTCCCCAGCCCTCTATCACCGCAATATCTCCCTCAAAGATTCAAATCTTTTCTTTGTCATTAAAAGTAGAAATTAATTTTATTAATTATTTAAAATTAAACACTCCTATAATTACATAAATGATTATAAATTTAACATGACAAAATATCCAATCACGAGTTTAAATAAGAATTTGCGTTAATTATCTATATGAGAATTTAGTTCTATTTTTCGTAATTCTGCTTCGAAAACTTGAGGCAAAAATATCCATAGAGAGCATTAGACTTCCTACGAAGTACAAATGAACTATTCTTCTTTAATGATTGAATATTAATGCGCGTCTGCGTGTGTGTGTGTATATATATATGTGTGTACAATTGAAACTATTTTTCTTTTAAAGTCAAGTATGTATTACTGTTTTTATATCATTATGATTAATATTAAATAGACATTTATTTTAAGCATTAATATTTTCTTACTTTTTGTAAAGTTCCTTGCTATTACTTTGCAATATTTATGAAATTCTTATAAAATTCTTTTCAATTCTTTTATTAATAATTTTTTTCCCAACTATTGTATGTTGAAACTACTTTTGCAATACGGTTTTGCGTATTACACTGTTTTATTCGTTATAAATAGAAAATTCGTACTCTTTAACCATTTAATTTCTCCCGGAATATAAAGAAAAAAAACATTCATCATTCAACGAAATAATTTTGAAATATTCTAAGCTGCAAAAAATAAAAACCCATGTAAAGAGACTATTTCACTTTTTGGTGATAATTTATGCATTTAGGAAATTTGTATATTTCATTTCATCCCTTTGTATGCTTATAAATTACGTGGTCTTATCAGTTTGTAACTAAGTCTGCAAAGAGTTGTTTTTATTTTGTCTTTGGATGTACGGTCTTGCTGAAATGAGTCTAATTCCAATTTAAAATATTCAAGATACTACGTGATCTTTGTCGTCCTTAGGATTTTAAAATGCAACGATGAAGTTTTTCGTATTTATGTTTATACTTAAAATATTCTTACTACACGAGAGGACAATAAATTACGAGAATATCCGTTGGAATTCTCATAAGTATACGTAATAATATAGTTCGAATGAAGTAATGTAATTGTGAATTTATTAAGTGACAATTAACTTGTATACTTAGGTTCGCTTAAAGTGTCCTAAACTATATAAATGCCTTCAAGGTATTTATTAAGGATTTTACATTTTTCCAAAGATTAAAATAAATAAAGCTATATTATGAATTATAAGTAATGACAAGAAGAAGATAATTCCTTTCTAAATTTTTTTAACTTAAAAACATTTTTAACTTAAAAAATCATCAGAATTATCGTTTTAAATTAAAACATTTTCTTTTCTTCTTGTCTTTTGACAATATTGACAATTTTGTATAAACAAACTTTCAATCAATTCTATTTCTATTTAAAAGTTCAGTATTACAAATATACACATGAAAGATTACTGTTACGAGATATATTTAAAATATTAACGTATTTTTCATCAAACTAATGACGAATTTACATCCTGCAATTGCTTTAAATATTAATTAATTGTACATTAATTACTCGCTTAAAATTATATAATGCGAATTAATCTAAACCGAATTAATATGAAGGCATGTAAAAACACATAAAATTTTCAGGTAAATATATGCAACCCACATGTATAATTAAAGCTCAACGAATGACGGTGATAGAAAATTGGTTTATAAATAAGTTTGACATTATCGTGTGCTTTAATATGATTAAATCGAGCTCGAATTTTTGATTATTAATCCTGTTAAGGGATATCCTCCATCCAACTCACCTGCGATCAAACGTATTGTCTGAATCGAACGGCCAACTCATAGGAATTTAACTCGACTGTGTTTTATTATACTTTCTCTTATTAGCGAGCTCTCGATGCCAAGGATTAAGTAAATTGTCAAACGCGCATGTGCATTGCTGCCTGGACTCTAACGAACTGTCTTTCCATTGAAGTATCTTCAATAAATGGTCTCGTCATATTATTACGTAATTGCTGTGTGTAATGCTCTTGCATTCGTGGAGTATCCGCGAGTGGTTAAGATGGCCTTGACGCTCTGACGGAGAGTCAATTGTAGGTTGAAGCCCTGCGTGTGCGACGATGAACTTACAAATTGCCATGGACTTATGGCATACACCGGGACGTTGGATTTAGCGAAACTACGTTTGACGAGTGAGATTCAATTGCAAGTTGAAGCTCGCGAGGACTTTGTGCTTCCACGTCGATGTAGCGAGGGCTCTTCTTTGTGCGCCTATTGAGTGTGAATTTCGCAATTGTACGAGGGAAAACTCGGAATGAGTTTGAGCGATGGGAAAAGATCCAGTGGTGCTCTATTAGGTTCTTAGCTGCCTTGTGATAATTGGCTGTGGCCCGCAGTATCTTCCGGATATTTACTCGTGTAATGAAATCCACAGTCTCCGCCCACCAAGTGACTTGTAACGGAATCCCGAAGCCTCCAGTTATTAGTTGAAGATTGTACGTTGATCGGGGACTGACTGACCGACAGTCTGCTAAGCCTGTTAATCACGTCTGCGGTGCTACTTGACGTGTGGTACCGACACACTCCGCTTATCTTGTTAGTCGAGTTCATAATGCCAGATGTCGCGTAGTAGGCCGAGGGATCCTCTTTAGTAGCTTGGACGATCAGCGGCAGAGTTGAAGGCCGTATCACTTGGAAATCGACTTCTGCTGCTGCCAACGATTATTCTTGTCCGGTAGTAGGCTCCTTCCCTCGGACTTGGCTGTGTCCTTGTCAGGCCACCAGCAATAATGTTTAACAAATGCAAGGCCACAATGCAAGCAAGTCCTCTTACTATTTTATTTGCTTACGTTGCACTCTGGGCCAACTCTTGAGATTATATTTATACTGGCTCGCATAGAGATTGTCGATGCACTGGAGGATAGCGAGATTACTAAGAGGATAGCGGTGTGGGTGATTTGTGCGGTCATATTTATAGTTATTGCTTGGAGTCGTTGGGTGGGGAGTGGTTTTGCGGTTTCGGATACTTGCTGGGCGCAATCGACTAATTGTCACGCGCTTGTTACTGTGCGCCATCGTGGCCTTATAAAACATTGTTTTTGCGTGTCGTGCGAGGGGCGGGGGGGGGGGGGGGAAGGATGCGCCGGAGCTTTTAGAAATCTCGAAAGCAGCGAGTTGATTGTGCTTTATTTTCTTGTAAAGCGCATAGGGGTCGTACGACGACCATGAAAATACACTCGGGATTCAACGGAATTTCAGAATAATGAGAGTAGAATGAAGAGACTCTCGAGACTTCAGCGGGATTTCGGACCTTCCATTTTATTATAATATCGAAATAATTGAAAGGAAACAAAGTGAAACAATTTGTTGCGCTAGTGTTATAAAATTATGGAATTTTGTACTTGGAACATTATTTCAGTATGGAAGAAAAATAGAATTGTCTGCGCATGAAAATGAAGATCTTTTGTACTTTATACTGAAATCACTTTTGCGCGGTTTTACATATTAATTTACTCTCGCTAATAGTTTATTTCAATGGCTGTTTTAACAAGGGACACTTACTGGAGAGAAGTTTTTCTAGCATTTTTGCGTAAGAAGGACGATTGTTAGATTCCCACTTGTTTTACTCAAATCGAAAAAAAGAATAAACTTTTTCTCATTTCTCAAAGAATATATATGGGGACGTTGCCTTATGAGCTCAAATAAATGCATCTAGGACTGGAATACAGTATACGCTCTATTTTTCCCTCACTTTCGAGGGATTTAGGAAGGAAAAATGCAGGTTTTATATCTTTTCTCACTTCCTGAGCACATAAAGAGCAAGAAGATATCAGGCCATTGTGCTTCTCATATTATTTCTTCGTTACCGGAGAATTCCAAATGAACAACTGTTTGTCTTCAATTAAATGTAGAAAAATATCAATGAATGGGGCCAAAAACTTTAGTGCAATGTGGCTATTTATTTATGCAGCAATTTATATGCCAACAATTTATACACAAGTTTCAATTGATTGAATTGAATGCCTTAAGCATTATGTGATATTATAATCAATTTATTATTCAACTTAAAAATTCCTCAAAACTATCGAGTCTTGGGTAATTTGATTACATCTATCGTCAATATTTTATTAATAGCAAATGTTTATACAAAATTAACTTTATCTCCTAATCTATGCATTTTTTAATACTTCTACTCATACAATATCAATATAATAAAATTACATAGATTTCTTACTTATCCTTACTAATTCTCATAGCCCAATTTAATCGAATAAAATGTATTGCATTTTTTATTCTACGATTAAATGTATTATTTATTCCATTCTGTAAACAATTAGTCTTTTAATGAATTAAATTTCTACAAATATAATAAAGAAAGTTATTAGACTTTATTTTATTACTACAAAAATATTTTAGTAATTATATTATTGCAAAAAACAAAAAACTTTGTTTTTTGTAACTTGTAATAGTTAATAAAAATCAATGTATCAGCAAAAATTCTAAAATAAAAACTTGATTGAGCATTATGCTAAACTTAATTTTCAACGTATTAGAAATTTAAATTGTAGAATTTACGCTCACAGGTATCGTAGACATTGAAAAATATTTTCACGTACTGACACACTATTAAACTACATTCACAATTTAATAATTCTATAACTTGGTATAAAATGCAATTACATACTTATTTCATAGATACGTTTAAAAACAGTTTAACCAAAGGCTTTTTCCGAGCTCTTACTGAATTGAATTCTTATACGCTTCAATGCGAATTGAATAAGAGAATAATGAAAATGCTACATCTAATAATAAGTGCATTATACCTTTTTCTGTAATATATATATATTTGTATATGTATATGTATACGTATATATATATGTTTGTTTGAAATTGCTTTGATTTCCGAAACATTAAAACTTCATTTACTTCCCATTACAATAAAGTCGCTCGTGGACAATGCAGATTCGCAAAACATATTTCTTTGATTAAGCCTCAAATAATGTAATGTAAGCGGCGAATCGAGTGACAAGTCGAGTTAAAAAAAGTTGGGCCCTTTATGAATAAGTCAGCCAAAGAGGAAGTAAAGAGCGTAGTGAAAAGAAGTAGAAATATCAATTGTAATTAACGGGGAAAAATGAGAGAATTAAAGGTGAATTAACTATTCAAGGAGAAAAGCAAAAAACCAAAAGGGACAAAAAGCAAGAGAGATATAGAAAATAAGAGTACAGCATGGAGCGCGGCATCTGTGGGAAGAGAATCGAGTTTTGTGCGGCGCAGCAATAGTAACGTAGTTTCTGTAATGGGCGGAAATTGTATTTCTCAGTGCCAAATGTCGATGGATTGTAAAAGTGAGTGCTTTCGTTGATGCCAACAATCGAATTCTCCATCACTGCATTGCTTTTCTCTGTAAATCTACAAGAGTTTTGACTACTTTCGATTAAAGGAAGGATTTCGGTTCTTTTGTGAGTGCCGCTTTTGTCGCTTTTTCTTTCTATTTAAACGAGTGCCGTAGTCTCGTGTGGGTCTACATGTTCTTAGTGCTTATTTGCGTTAATTTCCCTGGTAATTATAATTACGAGTATGACGTTTAATCTGTCGATGAATTTGCGTGAATCCCATCTTTATCCACAAAATATCATCTTGATTTGTCTGTTAATTGATATTTGTGTAATTTCATTATCGTTCTATTGCAGTATACTTTTCTTTGTAAACTTTACAATATATATTCACAGTTTTAGTAAATTTTAAATTATAATTAAAAAATTATTCTTAAATAAGAGGAAAAAGACGTGCACTAATTATTTTCTTAGTGTTTCCAAAATTATTAACAGATACGTCAATCGGCTATCAATTTCACTTTACAGAGTTCTTGTAAATAACTAATTAGTTATAAATGGTGATTTATTGACAGGAGAATGTACCATGAATCAAATATAGTACATTACTCTAATAAATTTTGACAAATTTTTTACCCAAAAGATAGAAGCTTCGGAACTATAGGTTTGGTAAAACATTTGCTGAACTGCAAAAAGAGCGATAATAAGAATTACATATTAGAAAGTTATTGTTATTATGATATTGTTTAGATTGTAAATATATAATTGTTGTCTACTTGCTTATATTATGCTTATATTATGAGAGAATATTGAAATCCATGTTTAATAATTTTAGTTAGACCGTAAATATGTCTAATTCGCAAACAAAATCTTTCGTAAGATTCTGACAAATCCTAGAATAATATGATATTTATTTCAATTTTGTAGTGAGTTTTTTCACGGAAACATCAACGTTCTTCATTATTACTAAAGACTGAAAAATACATAGCGAAAAGATAATAAAATCTTAAAGAGGCAAGAAATCAGGCAACTGGCAGATAAGTAGCGCATCCGAATCGGCTATAATCTTGAACAGATTGAATATAAAACGAGTCGGAGGAGGCGCACATTCAAACTAAAATAATATATAATTCAAATTATATATATATATATATATATATTGTAATATATAATCTTATTGCTTGAGAAAAGTGAGTGACTGGGGAGATATTCGGTTATGATATAGCACAAGTCTCCTTCAATGATAAATGCTTATCTCTGTCTCGTTTTTAATCTCTCTGCATCCCTCCCACCCCCACCCCCTCTCATACTATTTCACTTTATCTATATCCTTTCTTTATTTTAAATAGGCGAATTGAAACGAATGCGCATATACGTATGCAGAACTTTTAAAGTCTTCACTCTACGTACCGAAACGAGTGGTGTAAGTTGCAATTCGCAAAGTAATGGAACATTGCTCGCAGCTTTGTATTACTTATAACGCACACCAATAAATGACCTATTCATTCTCTACGTACTAGAGCTTCCAACTTTCGCAAAATATATAGCATGTTGGCTGTCTGTGTTTGATGTCATCGCTATAGAAAATACACATACATATACATATGTACGAAGACTGTATTTTAACTACAGTGATTTCGATGTACGCGGAAATCGTATTTCCAATAACAAAACGAATAGGTAAATGACAATGGCATGCACACTTTATTGAACTTTAGTCTATTCATTTTCAATGCTCTATTTCTTTTAAAAGTATCTTAGAACTAAACAAGTTCAATTCCTCTTTTATAAGTTTTGTACAAACGCTTAACCGCTTTCTCTCTTTCTGTGTATTTTTTCCACTCAATTTCTGTCGTGCTTTTCCTCTTTCCTTTCCTCTTTCCTTTCCTTTGCTATCATCGCATTCTTGGCCAAAGCTAGCAAAGAAAATATTTAGAACCGAGTTCCGCTCGTCCTCTTCCTGCGTCGAAAAGTAGAATAAGACGCTCGAGATATATGGCAATACCAAATCTAATAATCCTCCATCCTGCTAATTATATTTAATTAAATACCTTCGCCATATAATTTTTGTTTTCTTTCTCGATATTATTTGCAGGCTCTTACGAAGCTAAATTTTCAATCCGTTTAGCCACTTATAACGTTAAATCTAATTCGAAAATCGCTTATTGCATTCACCGATGTCAAAGATAAATAGACGCAAAAAAATTTACCTCAAACACGCACTAACGACACTCTGAATGTTTAAGAGTGTAATTGAATAAAGTCTCACAACAAGTTTATTAATATCCGCGATATTAATTATTAATATACTCATTCTCCTAATGGAGAATTTGCGGTGAAAATGTGTGAAATACTCGTCTGTTACAACGAAAAAGTAAAACGAAATAATTAAATCTTCGCTATTCTTGATTAAACTTCAAATATGAACAACTAAATTATGAACAACTAAAACGAGTGATATTGCAATCTCATGAAGGCTGAATGCTCTGGCAGGTTCAATAAGCATAATTTCTACTCTACTTTTTCTTCTTCGTCTCATACATAGCGCTGCTAGCAGTTGCGTATCGCCCTCGATTGACTGACTGCCTTCGCATTCGAATATTTGCGAATATTTGCGAATATTTGCGAATATTTGTGCGCATGTAAGTAGGCATATAATGCCAGTACGAAGGCCAACGCACACGTGCAAGTGAAGAAGAAGGTTGCTGCCACTGAAGAGGCATCTCGCATGCCTCGCAGGTGTTTCGAGTGCGCGGATTAATTAATGGCACAGTGAAGAGTCAGGGAGAAATATATGTTGAATTAGAATGAGGATAGAATGAGAAGTATTTTTCTGTCTTTATTTCGCTCCAGCTTGCTCCTTCATTAGTATAGGTATATCTTGAACCTGACGTATGCACAGTACCTCGCGGAACAGTATTTTTTAATGAATACTTTTTACCTCGCTAAATAAGGTGAGAATTTATATCCACGTGTGTGTGTGTGTGCGTGTGCGCGGGCGTGATTATAAAATGTAATGCGCTTATGTCCATATTGCTCTCATTAATCGTTCGTACAACTTACTTTTCAACGAGTAGTTTGGAATGGTTTTGGCATGAATTTTGCTTGAAACTAATTTTTATTAAGGGAGAAAGGTTCAGGTGTTGATGAAATTATATGCAATTGGACGGTGCAACCAAAGTAAAGAAAATATTGATTAAGAAACAAGGGAAATGCTGTCACTTGAACATAATTATTGCACGTTAAAAAGTTAAGAATAATATCGATGGAAAATTACGAATCACTCTATAGTCACCGACATTACCCATCCCCATACTCACCTCCACTATGGTTTCAATGCACCAGTATTTCAAACTAATGGTATTCGGTTTTATGCAAATTATTAAAGAATTATAAAAGAATAGTAGATGAATAATCACCTATTTCGGCTGTTGTAAATAAATAAGCTCGGAGTAATACAAATCTTCATATTCAGTTAGCTGATCAAATATGCATTTGAAATTCTTTCAACTCAACTACTTTTATGCGTATAGTGGATTGCTTGAATTCATTCATTATTTCGAGCCCTCAGTTTGCAAACTCTATACTCGTGTTGATGCTCGTATACGCCTACGCTCCACAACGCGAATTAGTTCAAATCCATAAACAATTCTGCAACTGCGCACATACACACACGCACACGCACACACACGCACATATCTATATATTTCTTATTCATTTATTTAATTTGAATATATTCATTTTCGGGTTGGAAAGCAGGAGTTGTAGCGTGCGTTTAATCAATTGTACGTTTCACTATTTTCCAGAGTGAGCTTTATAAGACAGCGGTGTCCGATCATAATTAGTGGCAGATAAGGGTAACGAACGAGTAATTATCATATCATGTTCCTGTTAATAATTGCGTCCAGAATATCATAATTTGAATGCCTTATCATGATTATGAAGCAGCTTATTGTGATTAAATTTGATTGCCAGAAAGTGTAAAGTAATGCATGCTTATAAATATTAGTGTAATATTAAATTAGGAAAAAGTATAATAAATTGTTTGCCACTTTGAATGCAATTTTTAACTATTGATCCAACATAATTTATACGAAAAATTACATATTGATTTTCCTTTCTTTATGGCACAATTGCATTTAATGTATATAAAGTCCACTCATTGTTCGTGCTTTTCAGGAGGTGAAAATTATTTAAAAAAAGATTTACTAAATACAAAATACATAATATTATCTTCCTCCTATTGTATAAATTTTTATTTACAAGTACAACGGTTAAAATACAAATGAGTGTTCCAGGCTAATTTAAGAAGAGAAATGAAAAGCTACTTTCTTATAAAAATAAACTCGAGATAATTGCATTTAATTAGTCAATTAGTGTATACATTTGTGAAGCTTATAATCCATAATTTAAAAATACACTTTTTCACGCTAGACATGACAAAGTAAAAACACCAATAGAATATGAAGACGCAGCGTTTGAAGAAATGGCGGAGCTGTTGGTGAACGTGATAGTCTTTAATTGGAAAGCTCAATACTTTGAATGATTATACGGGAAGCACTTAGGTGTAAAATGTTTAATTACATCTTGGATGAAATAATCGAAGGAAGTCACTGTCCATCACCCTATACTTGAATTCTCTTATATATTATATCGCAGCATACTCCCGATAATTCAACCACATAATCATTTTACACGTCACATTTTCAGTCACGAAACATTCTACATTGACATAAATTCAGTTTTATCATTAGCCCTGATATCTGTTAATACTGCCATTCGTGTGTACCTATTATTGTTAGGATTTTTGAGTGGATATAATTATTTTTTCATAATTCTATCTTTATTTTAAATTTAAATTTGTAATTTATATTTGCATACTAAATGGACTTGTGTTATTATGATTTCATAAAATTGAGTACTCAATTTGAGCATTTGTAATATTAAATAAATTTGTATATTCATTAGGTTTGAGTATTTAATAACTTATTCCTTCAATCCGTCACAAGTATTATGCGTATTCATACACTTTTGTTACAAGGAGTGCTTTTCGTTTATATTTTAATTTTCTTAATAAAAATGTCTCAATTTCACTAAAATTAAAAACTTACAATATCACTTGTTAATATTAAAATTTTTACGCACAAACGTACATACACACATGCATACGTACATAAACACATGCATACGTACGTACGCGCGCGCACACACACACACACACACACACACACACACACACACACACACACACACACACACACACACACACACACACACACACACACAATACACGACACATTATATAAAACAAGAGAAAGATATCCTATGAGTAATTAAAACTGAAAATGGAAGGAAATGTATGAAAGACAGTTAAATATTTAGTTATTTACATATTTGAGAATTTATCATTTAAACGCTATGCTTATTCAAACATTTTTTGTCAAGAAATAAAGCATATGCTTTTATGGTCTAGATATATTATAGTAATTCGTACCATTTTATCATAATTGTAGACGTTTAATATGTAATTTGAATTAATTTTATTTGTCAGTAATAAATACTATTAAGTGCGAATGAAGTATTAAATGTTTTTACCATATATATATATATATATATATATATATATACATATATATATATGCGTATATAGGAATGGTGCACAGGTATGTTGAATCTAATCTTTGTTCAGGAACAGATTTATGGACAGCATTGTAAATATTTCTCCAAGCAGAGTTTCTGTCGTTGGATTAATAGAATATTCTCCTTTATCTGATTAAACTAACGATAGTCTTGAAATAATAAATCCAGCCACTGTTGTGAACGGCATACTTTGAAAAACCTGAATCGCTAATGCTGTATTTTCAAAATTATTTACAATTATAATAGTTTTATATTTGTAATTGCTTGCCATGCTGGTAATAAATGTGAATAATTAATTTTATGAATATTTGCTGAAACTTCTTATATGAAATAGTATTGCAAAAAGATAAAAAAGTTATGAGTCCTAGTTCTTTATATTTATTCAATTGAATATATTTATAAATAAATATCCGATCTATGTGTGATAAAAGAATTTTTCTATAATATTCAGATTGTAATAAAAATTTACTACTTTACTTGTATGAAAGAATCGAAGATAATTGAGATGTTAGATTTGAATAATATTTGTGTGTGTATGACTGTGTTCGTCTGAATGTCTGTCTCTCTCTCTCTCTTCTTATGTCTGCCTGCTGTCTGTCTGTACATAAACATATATACACGCATGCGCATAATGTATGTGCGTGCTCGAGAGAGAAAAAGAGAATCTGTCTTTCTTTCATTATCCCTTATATATATATATGTATATATATATGTATATATATATATATAAATATATAAATATAATAAGGAATCGTGCTAGTGTAGTGTTCAAATCTTTTTGAATCTTTGCTTATGGCGGTAGGACTGGTTGATTTGTAATATATGTGGTAGACTTACTTTTAAATTTATTCATGGAGTATTTTTGATGTTTCCATGCTTTTCTTCACGCCTCTTTTTCAATTTATCTTGATACGAAGTTTGAACAGAATTTACCAAAACTCCAATATAGTAATCCTTGTTGTCGATATGATAGTTTGTTGCTCTACAGCGTTTGTCGTTGACGATACTTCGTTGATAATTTTCTGTTCAGTTATGATTGATGAAAAGTTCAAATGAACTCGTACGCTTTGTTGTTAAATGTTAATAAATTCTCACATATAGCATTGGGTTACTTAATGCCTTATGTTTTGTCTGAATTATTATTCCAATGAAAAACCAATATATTTTAAGCGAATTTAAAAAGAATTAGAAATTCTATATACCAGAATTTTTAAGATATAAAAATTTCTTCTGTTGTTCTGTTTATATATATTATTACGATGTATTTTTATTGTATTAGTAAATTTTAAACTAAATAATTTAATTACTTCCTTATTTAAATATATACCCGATATTAAAATCATGAGAATTAAAATATAATATATATATATTTTTAAAAAATATTAATATTACATTATGGGACGATTTTTATTAATTTAGGGTTTACCATAGTATATATATATATATATATGTAAATAAATAAAAAAATAAAAAAATATATACATAGTTTTAATAAGCGTATTAGATAAAAAGAAGTGAAAATGTTTTTTAGAATATTTATCAAGTATATATTTTATTTTTATAGAAATTTTTAAATTAACTTAATTTAATAAAAAATTAAAATTACAATTTTTGTTAAAAAATTTCTTGTACCAATTAGGTATAACTTCACAAAAATTAATTACACGTTTTTTTTGCATTATCATTTATAAGAATGTTATTTTATTTTCTATTAATCTATAAATATATAAAAGCATTTAAATAATCGCATCATAGATAATAATTTGAAACGATTATCCAATCAGTTAATTATTATTAGAAATAATGGATTATTATATATTTGTAATTAAATAAATTTATGTTCTCTCCCTTTTTCCCTCCTTTGATTGTCAGATATTTTGTTCTCTCTCTTATGTACTTCATATACTCTTCAATCTCCATTATTTTATCTCCCTTACATGATAATAATTTGATTTACTCAATGATTTTGACTTCATGATTTATATAATTTTCTATTTATCATTATCATTATGATAAATCTATCTGTTTATATTATAATCATTGATTTAAATATTTCAGATTAAAAAGATATTATAAATAAATAATATTTATTATTATTTAAAAGATGTGTAATTATATATATTTATAATTCCAAATATCTAAAATTTAAAAATCTTTATTTGATAATGACTTGCATAAACATTTTATTATTTTATTCTTAGTCTCAAATTCTAATTAAGGTTGTTAAGTATAAGTAATTAAGATTGAAATATCTTCATATTTTAGTTTAACCTTATTTAAATATTGCTGAAAGAATATGTAATATAAATGGAAAAATACACTAATTAGAAATTATCTCGCGAAGATAAATTATACGATCGAGGTGTTATAAAATTAAATATTTATATAATAATTAAATAAACGAAATAGGTCACGTAAAAAACGATATTTATTTATTTTACGAATAGCAAAATATAATAATTATCTTTAAAAGATTTATTCTTGTTTTATATATTTTTATACGTACAAAAAAAAAAAAAAAAATATTTATGCATATTTATGTATATTACTATACTTGAAATATGATGAAACATTGATTAAATTTTGTCTTTATTCTTTAGTATCATTAAGTATGCATTTACTTCTAATAAGAAATGAATCATTGTTTGTATTAAAATTATATAAATACTAATTATATAAATACATTCTACATGATCAAATTTTTGATATATTAATATTTTGATTAACATTGAAACAAAAAGGAATAATTCTTCTATAACTTGTTATAATTTCTCATTTTCTTATTAATGTAATATAATAAATTTTTATTTATTAAATTTTTAACTGAAAGAATATAAATTCTGTAATTGGATATTCTCTAAAAAACTACAATTAAATTACTTATTTCTATGTAACTATGTAACATTGCACCATTTATATAATAATAATCAAACGTAGAAATATGAAATTTTTATAGAAATTATTTTTGGAATTTACGTGTTTTTATAATTTTTACTTAGGCATATTTTAAAAATGATTTTCTTAAAAAGTCTATCTTCTCCAAGTGTCCATTTAACTTTATTCTATGAGAATATTAATTTTAGTATAAAAAATATTTTTCTGTTGAAATAAAATAGGTATAGATATAAATAATATTCATTAATTACTTAGGTAGCAATTGATCGAACATAATTATTGAGTTCATGCAAATACTTTATTCTTTATATATTAATATTCATGAATGAGAATTTACGAATAACAAGAGGATGGAATGTTGGTTTAGGTAATGCCATTATGAAATAAATAGAACAATATCATCTTCTAATTATAACATTTATTTTCAGTTCTGTTTATTAAAATATCGTTACATCTTAACTGCATGTACAGGTTATTTCTGTTTTGTTCTGTTCTTATTGTATATTTTAGTAAATGACGTGTCTGTTCGTTTGAAAGTGAAGTCCTTTTTTTAATTTTATATGGCTTTGGCACGTGCATTAAGATGAGTTTTTTTTTAAACTCGTTATATCTTCATCTTCCGTTAAAAATCTGCTTATTTAAGAATGAGGAAACAATAATTAGTTATTGATATTTATTTCTCAATTGAAGGGTCCAATGCAATACAAAAGACAACTATATATAAACGACATATCGATATCATAAAGAACAAATAAATAAATATATTTATATTGGGTTAATTTAGTGAAAAATATAGGACTAAAATTATTCTAATGAATTCTTTAAAGCACTCCTGACAAAGACAAAGGTGAAAAATATAATATTAGAGAAGAAGAAAAAATTCAATATTTTTAGAATAAATGTAAAATCATCAGAATCACGAACTAAATTTATGAATATTATTCTTCTGCACAATTGCTTGTTTCGCTAAACTTTTTTCCCATAATAATGCTTTCGTTATTTGCCGTCGAGTTAAAGAACACATTTAGTTATAATTTGTATAGCTGGTTTCGTTGGTACGATGAGGCTGCGTTATCCAACGGTATTTAGTGATTTTAACTTTTGGTTATTAAAGTTAAGATTTCGTGGTTAATAGCAGTTTACTTGTTAAACTTTACAATCGCAATACAAAGTCTTCCCTATGAGCGGCAAAATTTTCTTACATAAATCAATATCGCCAATTAATTTCCGTTTTCAATTATGTCCTACGGACACACGTAAACACACGCACACATGCGCGCGCGCGCGCGCAACCTCGCATACTTATTTACGCTTTTTGGTTTCTTTCGACATTTGAATTAATTCTTCGAGGTTGATGCCTTGATACTTTCAACAAATTTTTATTTCACATCACGGAACTAGCTACGTGAATACACATGAATTCACAGCTTCTGCTTTAATTACCGCTGAGTATATAATTCTGTGAGTATATTAAGAAGGTATACCGTAATAATAATAATAACAACAAAGAAGAAAATATACATTCTTTCTTAATACGTAATTATTGCACCGAACTCTCTCGAATAAAACACACGGCCAATATACTCTAAATGTACATTATTTGTCGCCGTACGTTAGGATAATTAATTTTCCGACTTTTGCATACAGGAATATCAAGATAATATTAAATAAAATATTGGCTTCGTCTTTTATGACACGAGAGACAGGACTTACAATGGCCTTCAGGGTACATGAAAAATGCCTTATGTACATAATCGCATGAGACTCATCTCTATATAATTTGTAAAAAGTAAACGAAAGGACGAATACATAAATTTTCTAATATTTACCAATTTCTGGTTTTATGATTTTATTTTACCCTGCGTACGATCGGTAATACATGGATGTTGAGTCGATGACGTAACGTCGCGTCGATTCTCAAGGCGAATTCCTCTTTTATTTTTACTTGTTATTGCTAAACATTGTTATGAAATACTAAAATATAAGTAGTCTTACACAAATCGTAAAGGTAGCGGTAAGTTCATTTATTTTTATAGGCAACAAAAGTTTCATTTTACGAGATTAATTTAAATTGAAAAAGCGGCTAAATATAAAAATAACATAAAAATAACGATTTTTACAATCGTAAATAAATATTTATCTACCTATATATATATAGATTATGAAATAAAATAAATGTTTATAAACGGATAATAAAGCATATCTTTGTTATATAAAAGGTTGAAAATAGTTGTATTTTTACTTACTTTTCCATATTTCTTACTTGTGTTCTGAGAATATATTCCGAGATAGAAAGAACTTTCTACAAGATTAGGATATATAATTGACTTTTTGAATGTGAAAAAAAGGTTTGTTTGGAAATATCCTAAATAGATATAAGGTAATTTTATATATTATCTGCTCATTTTGTCCGATTGGACAAATCATTATGTGCAGGCAAAGTTAGGGAAACTGTCGGATAAATTATCTTCATTGTCGATATTTTGGCCCAAAGTATTAGCATTGAATATAATTTGGAAAATATTTTACTTTTTCCTCTTAAATCATGAATCGAGCTCGAAAACGAGAATTGAATTTTACCAATTGTGAAATAGAGATACATTCCGAAAGTTACCAACATATTTAACATATTAAATGTCAGTGAAATGTATAATAAAATTTGCATTTATCAAAGAGTTTGTTATCAAACGGATCAAAGCAAATAAAACTAAAAGCGACTTTGGTCTTCAAATTAAAAAACTTTCCCCAAATAATGAAATGGAAAAAAAGCCACAATAGTATTAAC
This sequence comes from Ceratosolen corneri, assembly GCA_030522565.1. NCBI lineage: Eukaryota > Metazoa > Arthropoda > Insecta > Hymenoptera > Agaonidae > Ceratosolen > Ceratosolen corneri. Next base: position 28,703 of record JAPYYT010000559.1, read on the forward strand.
GAGTCGATGTTTATTTTTAAGGACATGTAAATGAACTATTCAGAAGTTATTTTCGTCTTAAAGTGGTTGTATTTAAAAATAATTCACATATTTCGAATGTTAATAACATGGCGTTAACATTTTTGACGAGAATATTATATAAGCTTCAAGTGTTAGGATATTCACCTTGAGTATTCTGACGTGTGCCCTGAAAATTACATAGCGAAAGCATAAGAATTCTGCCAAGAATTTCGCTTCCGTCAACAAATGGCTCAGCTGAAATTTAATTCGCGACAAAATGAAAGAGAACATTAACGCCTCAACCTTTCAAATCCTCCAATTATTTCCACAATATAAATAACAATCTCAATCCTTTTCACCCTACCGTAACTTACTTAGATATACTGTGTACAATATTTACTTGCATAATTGCCCCTTGTAATATACAACCCTCTTAATAGTGACGAATCCTCCGCCATTACTTCACTGTACAGATCTTATAATGATTAATATTAAGTAGCGTAATTACAGATATAGTTACAGAGTAGAATTGAAGTATCATTGATGAATACGAGAACAGAATACACGAGGTAAATCAGCATTAGTTGAGTATACCAAATATTTATTACATTATTAGATACACTGGTTACCGTGACAAGCATCCCGTTAAAAATGTAACAAACTCTCGGCTGCAAAGACGAGATTCTCTCAACTAAATTCTTTAATTCGCTGCTCCTCTCAATGAAAACTGTTAAGAGTGCACAATAGCAGTTTAAACTCAAGTCGAAAGTACATCTCAATTTGCCATTCCGTGTTACTCGCCAATAATTAATTTGCAAGGATAGAGAATCCCTTTTAAAAATTCATTTCTCATTAATGTGCGAACGAAGAGCGTTAATTGTTATTTTAAAAACTTTTTATCTTAACCGAGGTAAGATTCACTCACGCTGTTAATGGTGTTTGATGTCGACATTATAATAAGGGAAAGGAAAATACCGCGGTAATTTGAAAATTGAAGCAGCCGACGTTTATTGAAATAAATGCAAATAATGCACGCATTATGAATAAAAGTAATTTGATCGATGCGCGAAACAAGTACAAACATCATATTATTGTACTCAACAGAGTATTTAGTTTAGCATTATCGAATTTATCAAATTTATAATTTACTATACACAATATCAGTAGGACCTTCAATCTTTTCCTTTTATTTTAGTAACTTGACAGAAGACTCTTCTAATTCTCCGAACGGATGAAAAGATGGACGGGTTAATTTCACGATGCATATTTCTGTTTCTCCTCGTTCGCGTATCATAAAACCTTACTTACGTCAGTTTTCCAGAGTCTGATTATTGAATTTAAGTGGAGCTACGGCCATGAATAATAATAACTACAGTGTGTCCGATCTGAAAAAGTTCTTGAAACGAATGTGCGCGTTTGCAAATACTATATGATACGCATTATTGCCGACAAGTGGACGAATAAAAGACAATGACGATCGAAAGGAAGAAGAAGGGGTGAAATATGTATTTATTCTTTAAAAGTTATGCTCGATTAGTAGAGGCATTTCAAATATCCGACGAATCGTTGATAAATAACGATAGCGTAGTGGGCGAATCATCAGTAGTAGTTTATATCTTAATTTTAACTATAATTAATGTAATAAAATCTAGTAATAATGGGAAGGAAAACAGTTCAACATATACATCGTCATGTGAGATTCACTCACTGCAAATTTCTGTATGTTTGTAATAATTGGAGCTCTAAACTGATAATCGGAATAACATTGGAAAGAGTTTGGTCACTGTCTTGGATTTTTCTTTATAAATGATTTTGTGCGTGCAACAACGTTTTAAATTTCAAGAACCCTAATCAAAGTTTAATCCGTTATGCTAGATCTATTCATACATAAAACATTACAAATGGTTTTCTTGTTTAATACACTATATATATATATTTACTTCATTAAAAAAATCAAAGCCGTTATTTAATATTAATTTCCTTGTTATCCTGAGAATTTGTTAGTTCTTAACTGAGAACGGATTTGAATAATAATTAAAAGCTAGGGGTAGGCATGCCATCTCAGGCGCCAACAATCACCACGAAGATGTTAGTCAGTCGATTTGATCCCACAATACACACTCTAAACGTTGTGAAAAGTTGTGAAAAGTTCAAGTATATAATATTACTCAAGGACCTCTGGCAAATGGGTCCCTTACAAGAACAACAATTACATCGTGTATATCTGATGTATATCGACGGACTCGTTCCACTGTACTCCTTCCTTTACATTTCTCACTCTCTCTCTCTCCCTCACTCTCTCTCTCTCTCTCTCTTGCATCCATTAAACACACGAGCGCGTGCACGCGTACGAACGCGCACACCACGCACACACGCGCGCACACTTTATCTCTTTCATATACACACATATTTCGACTACATTAGAAGATGGCACTTTAGGGGTGAAAAATATTATGGGACGAGCACATTCTTACAAAAGTTCTTCGCTGTCGTCGGAGACGCTGTACATTTGTGGCATGCGCTCGTCCTGTTGTATTTGCTGTTGTTGCGGCCTGTTACGGTTTTGTAGTAAAGCAATACTGGCGGCCTTGTAATTTATCGGCCCGTACGAGCGGTAATCTACGTCAGCGTAGTCCAGATCGGAGAACTCCGGCTTGAATGGCTGAAGAACATGAAACAAACGGCAAAAGCGAAAAACTCTTTTATTAAATATTAGGATTACGAGGGGAAATGCGGTGGTATTGGTATGCTTTATACAAGTCGAACTTGGCAGTTTAGCTTGGCAGTTTTATGACGTTGACAAGCTACTGCATTTTCCCATCACCCGTTCGACTTCCGACGATAGATTCGAATGAAAAATCGTTACGATGACCGTTCGAATTTTGTAAACTTAATTGAACTCGTATTTAACGTAAGTGAAAACTATGTTTATGCGACACCACAAATATATAATACCTAGTCTGTAAATAATTTACATTAGCGAATAAGATCTATTATGAATGTTAATTGCCTTTCTTGTCTATTAAATCAAATGTCCATTAAATATTGCTTTATTAGGACTTGGTTTGGTAGAATAAAGAATAAATCGTAAATTATATCATCACTTGAAAATCACGCTAAATAACTTATCGATGAGTTACTATTTGACTATTTCCCGGGTTTTCATAAGTAACGTTTATAATATCAAATAAATTATTTAAATTTAACACAAGTAGATTTTCGAAAAGTTCCAAAAATAATTATCGTTGATATGATCAATTAATAGTCTATTTATATTAAAAATCTTTTAGTTATAAAATCCGTTTTCAATGCTGCAAATATCATTTTTGATCATCGGTAAAGTTCAAATTAAATTGCGAAGCCACGACGAAATATTATATGACATTACAAAAAA
>JAPYYT010000560.1:0-61519 GCA_030522565.1 Ceratosolen corneri
AAAAAAAAAAAAAAAACATTACAATTAAAATATTAATGCTAGATTTCTATAATTTGTTTGCACAATAAAACGTTCAAATAGAGATTACATGGATAAAATATCAATGATTTGAAACGAATGAAAACTTCTCATGCCAATAATATTATTTTCAAATTAACTGCTCTTTATAGTATGTACATATTTTATAAACTATAATTACAGATAATGTTCTAACAAATAAACGAAATTTGGTTAACATTTAATCGATAGAATTTCGTGACTTTAGCTCGAAGGTATTTAAAATCATTTACCATATGAAATAGAATAACACTGTATAATATATTTGGTAATAAGTGTAATCAACTGTCAATTATTTCAATGATTTATGATTGCTGAATATGTTGATGTCTGTTTAATAGATAAAGATGTTAAATCGAATGAAAAAAAAATTGAACTATTTATCTCAAATAGAAACTAGAAAAAATTTAGAAATGAAACTTGGTATTCGTTCAAGCATTTATATAATGTATAAGCGTTTTATGATTTACAATCAAGATTATCATTTTATTATTACTAATAATAATATTATTATTATTAATATTAGCCAAAATAGAATTTAATTTGATAAAAAAATATTTTAAAAATCAATTCTACTATCTCCTAATTAAATATATTCTACTATTAAATTACTACGGTAAAGATTATTTTCGCATAATATTAGATACTACGAAACATTATTAATTTACTAATGAAATTGAGTTTATCGAACTAGAAATTTAATTCTGGGTATTGAGACTTATTATGAACAATATAATATGCAAAATTTACTGTTTATCGCGAGAAAGAAATTGAAATTCACAATATTTTTTAAGTTTTTTTTTTTTTAAATTAACCCGAGTTTCTTTTTGCGAACGTTTTATTATAAGTGTATTTAATACTCATTTCTATTTTTATATTATTATAAATTAAATTTTTCTATGCACAACGAACCTTCGAAAAGCTTACTATTAGTCAATATCGTTAATATTATTAAAATAATTGCAAATTAAAATAATTCAATAAGATTTCATTGGAAATTTTTTCATTCGTATTACGTAATATTTAGTAAGTTGGCTTTATTATTGGCTTCAAAGATTACATTTTCAAATGTTCACCTTTATCGTCAAACTCGAATGTATAATAAAGTTTTTAATTAATGAAAATACCATAAATTTTATTATTGCGTATTTTTAAAATCAATTATGATTTTGTTTATAAGGATTTCCTTTAACAGTATCAAATAATATAGCCATGGAGTAATACACTCATTTATTTGTTACAAGGATATCAGATGACATTTTGTATTATAAATGATACAATAAAAGTACAAATACTTTTGCCACAATAACTCTGCTATTTTTGCATTTAACGTATTTTACCATTACCGATGCATATATATATGTATATATGTATACTTGTAAAATCATCGAATTTACGCTTTGAAAATTATCGAATACTATGCCCGCCAATAATTTTCAATACAAAACATTTGCTGTATTGCGTTGTGTCAGGTGATTGCGCGTGTACAAGAATTTGATTAAATATCGCGTGAAAATGGTCAAACGGCAATCTTCTCTCGATGCTTTTTAATGGAAATGTTTCTATGGACATTTATCTTAAAGAAGATTGTAAATTACGTAAATAAATCTGGTGCATTGTCTCTGGTATTTCACTCTAAGCTTTTCGTAGACGTTAATTTTACATATACATGCATCATCATTCCTTATGCATTCAAAATCCCCGAACGCTATAATAAAAATAATAAGTCACGTATATTTGTATGTTCTAAAGGATGCTTGAATATTTATAAAAATTTTGTATAAAATGAAATTTTCATCATTCTCTATGACATATATATATATATATATATGATAAAAATTATCAGCCGCTATAAAGTTAGAATTATAATAAAGTTGTATCCTTTTTGATTTTTAATACTTCAACTTTTCAGATTACTGTTTGAAGCGGTGACAAAAAATATAGTAAAAAAGATTTTTAATTTGAAATTTTGCCTCACTTAACTTTTTATTACAAGATGCAGTTTTATATTTTAATTCGTTTTTTTCATTTTATTATGATATTTAACAATATCATGATTTATACATTCGGAAGTGTTTTGTGTATAAATGCATTTTGTAATTATCGATGAAAAAAAACAACGTTGTATTTACAAAGTACTTGATTATTTCTTCTTCCTCATTAAATCGTGTCAATTTTTATTATGTCAAAGTTATAATGATACTCATAAACTTCCTATGGCAAATATAATTCTCTCCACTCCACCGACTCATATATTTTTATCAAACAAATCAAACAAACAAATCAACAAAGGTCGGTGAAAAAAATTTTTAAATATTCTAGTACTTGTAAAAAATTTAATTTCTTTATTTTCTTACCGAGCTGCTCTTTCCATTAATAGACGACTCACACAATTTATACTGACTTAGTCCCTTATATAACTAATACGGAATGGATTAATTCGTAACTGTGTATATGTGAGGTCCCATATTACGAAATTCAATTGCGGAAAAGCCTTTTAAATAATATTATAATAAAAATAAAAGTACACACGTGAAGTATCCAATCGATCAATATAATTTTGCGGTGAAAAAACTAGGAAAGAAATTTATTTTCTAGCACAATATACCGATCCAAGATTATACTAATATTATGAAATGATTATCATTAGAGCCGTCTAATTCAGATAGAGAAACGAAATCTTTTAAAGGACGACAAATTTTAGTAGTTTTTACAAATAAGTTGTCAATCACAATGGAAATTAGACTATAGAATTGTGAATTAATTACTCAAAGTATTTTATTAAAAAACAACTTAATTATCTCGTACGAGTGTATTTCACGATGAAGTTAATATTCTATTATAGATTAAATGGTATTACAGGGTTTGGACTGAAAGTGCAAAATAAATAAATTAGATGAAAAAGAAAGACACATCTTTAAGTTGTGAGATTTATAATGAAGTTAATGGAAATGAAGTTAAAAATTTTAAACGAAATTTGTTTATTTTGAAAAATATCTCTTAGATTTCCTCTATTTCACGTATATATATATATATGTATATGTATATATGTATATGTATATGTATATGTATATGTATATGTATATGTATATGTATGGTCTCATCGTGAAGATCGTCGATAATATTTTACGTACACGAAGTTTCATGTCGTTGAGCGGGGGCTGAGCGGTTTCTCTTCCGCATTAGGGACAAAGTTGCCTGTAGAAATTGTCGTTTAACATGTAATATTGCCATACACGTGTATACTTGGCGAAATAATTTAATTTCATATATTTGAGGCGCCTGAAGGCTCATGCACTTACTTTGTAAGGCAGTCGCGTTGTTGCCGAGGAAAAATACTTTTGTTATTCTTAAATTGCTATTCATAAATTGCTAATATTTAGCGTTTATCAAAAGAATAGAATAACATAATTAAATATTGCAGTATTAACTTTTGCTTTTCAAGTTGTCCAGAATGGGTGCATTTTTATATAAATCGCCATTTGAGGAGAATTTCGGATGGAAACAGGAGCGTGACATTTCAATGGTGAAGGAAAGAATTAAAAATTGTAAAATCACAGGTAGAAGGCGACTCTTGAGTTAGGGAATAAAATTTACACGATATTATTATAAAAATTTGTGACTTATACATTTTTAGAGAGAAAAAAAAAGAAAAAGGAAAAGAGAAGTACGAGCTTCAACAGATTCGTCAGAATTTCAACAAATAATCTTTTAACATATTTGCTTTAAACATTTTATTCAGCTCGGTATGAGGCTCCACGTAAATGTTATGAATATGAGAGAAAAAAATGTTTACGGGAAACCCGTTTCAAGCTTTTGCATACAATGAAAAGAATAAACGCGCAACTTCAATTTTTCAGCTACGAAATCAACAATTCTAAGGAGTTTCATGTAAACTGCTTAGAAGTTCTAGAATTCTAGAAAGATTTTCTTTAATATAATCGTTACATTACGTCTAGTTGGCTTAATTACGTAGCTTCATTACATTCATGTAGCCACCATTTAATGAGCATACCCACCTATTATTTCATTCGATATACTCAGTCAATATTTAAAAATTATGGCGTACCTTTCTGAAATGAAATAATGACACATTTAAGTATTTCAAGTACATGTAGTCGATAATTTATCATTCGAATGTCTGTACTGTAACGCTCTACATTTTGGATAAAAAAAAATGTTGAGAGAGAAACTTTTTTTAAAAGAATACACTGACAATATGGGACTCTATTTACACTCGTAATGCACAATTTGCGCGCACATATCAACGTCAATGTCTATTAGGAATCGCTATTTCACCAATATTTTCACTTATCCGTTCAATAATTTTTAATGAAATTTCAGTGTAGTCTTTTAATTAGGCTGGTTTGTCCTCTAATCGTAATCACGCATGTAAAAATGAAAATTCACACTACAAACAGGATTTAAATAATAGTTACAACAATAACGAACCAAAGGAACGAAAAAATAAACAGTTGGCACCTCCAAACAAAATGTCATGCAAAGTAATATAAATAAAATATTAACTTACTATTAGAATATTCGATTTTTTTTTTTTTAGTGATTTGCTCGCTTAAAGTTGCAGGACATTAGTAATAGTAGTAGTAGCGGAGGCATTATCGACGCCCTTACCGGTGCTGAAAATTTGTCCACGAATACGCAGTAATCAGGGTAAATTTAGCCAGAATTCCCCGAGCGTATTACCAACATTTTGAGAATAAAATTTAAGTACAACACACATAGTACGTCGTCAGCCCTTGAGAATTTCATGAGCCTTAACCATCCATCCCACAGGAAGCTTATCGTTGCCTCGGCAGGAAAAAGATTGGGGTGGTGGGGAGGGGTGGGGAGACGGGTGGGGAGAGGGAGAGGGAGGGGGAGAGGAAGGGAGGGGAGGAAGAAAAAAAAGTAAAACACGAGAAACTCAAAGAGAAATAAAAAAAAAGAAGCTAGCGACTTTTTCCATATTTTCCATGTATCGCGCTGGATAATAAACACTGATGGAGCATTTATGTCGTACATTTAAGTCACGGGACTAGAGAACCCGAGCAAAGCTAGGAAAAGCAGACGCTGTATGATCTACGCATTTATAAATTTATATACACCTTGGCAAAAATCGTGCGCAAACTAAATCTTATTTTGAAAACGTGGCTAACACTGTATTATTCAAATGGCAAACAACATTATTCAGCGAATTTTATCACCCAAACATATATACTGTCGCAATTATATTTACCCTCGGTTATATAATATATACCTCTGTATATGCAGGAAGAACATCGCGCAGAATCGATAAGAAAAAAAAAAGCTTAATATGTGCATTAACATTAAATTGTAAGAATTTTAACGATAATATTCCAGCTACTCCCATTATTATATTTATATAGAGATTTCGAGAAAATGTAAGCATTTTTTTAAGTTCATATGATCTATTTAGAAATGATAAACAGCTAATAAAGTTTTATGTTAAATTTATAAAAATCTAAAGCCATATATAAATATATATATATATACAGGAGTCAATTATTTTTAAAAATTTCATATTTCTTAAAAGGATAATATAATAAAAACGAATTGAGCAAGCCAAGTGAAATAATAGAGTCAAGGTTCTCATGAATGCCCGCATGATAAAAATAATTTTATTTATTTGAAGGTGTAATTAAGTAGCGCTTAAATTATTTTATTCATTAAATTTTCGTGCAAATATTAAACTTACACAGATTCTGTTTGCGCCTTTTCGTTCGTTAAATGCTTTTAATCAACATAGACGTTTTGATACATTTTAAAGTGACTAAAGGTAAATATATGTGTGTGAGCGTTGTTAAGCGATATTCCATTTTCATTTGCAATAATAATAAGCGAATTTACTTATTTGAAATCCGTCCGTGTATATGTCCGTTTAACAAAATAACAAAAAACTTCGAAAAGCTCAATAAGCTTTCACTTAACAATGCAAAGCCAGCGAGCACAAATTTTCTGATGAAAATCATATTTACAATGTAAGAATTGAGCAGCCTTATTAGCCTCCCGTAATTAATTATTCTGACACTTGGGACTTTTAAGCTTCAACGTGCTATTATATATATTTGTACAGTTTCTATAGACAAGATTTCTCGACACTCTTTACAAAAAGCTCTACTTCATATACTCGCAAATAACTCATGTGATGCGAGGATAATACACTGACGAAAGATTTTTTTTTTCAAATAAATTGAACTCATATAGGGAACAAATTATCCTTATAGCGGCAGCACCAATCAAATAATAATAACAATCAAGCTTATCGCATTAGTCCGTACGATATTCGTACTGAAAAAGTTCTACATTACTCGTTATGGAGAGGGTATTATGGCCTTGTCATTATTCAATTTATTTGATGAGAGGAGATTTTTGTTCGAAATCTTTGTAAAAGTAAGGCATAAAGGAAATGACTGTCGGTACCTACGGTCGCGAAGCCTCTCGAGTAGCATTGAATGACGTGTACAGCGAATGCTCCTCAGTAAATATACGTTTCACTCTTCGACTTCAGACCCTACGAATGAAAAACATTTGTAAATATGCTACTTATCAATTATTGATAACATTTAGCCGTTGGAAGTGTTTTTCATAGAGATTGTCGTTACGTCAGGAGAGAAAAAAAACTAAAAAAAAGAAAGAAAGAAATCTAATGCCAACTTGCATTCAAACAAACGCATTAATTATTGAAAATTTTACTTCTCGACATGCCCACACTGCATTGCAAGTATTACAATTTCACGTACAATAAGTACGTTTAGCAGTACGTGAAATTGGACGCGCAGCTGCTGTTTGCCGATCAGCAGCGACGAAGCTCATTTGCCACCAAATAATGCGCGATAAATCTGCTGCGTTAAAATTCTCGGCAAAATTCGCCAAACAACACATAACACATAACGTAATAAGCTGCTGGAGCATTAATCAAAATAAGCAGGAGCAATTAAGCGTCAATAAGGCACGACGTGCGGACAACCGCGTGACAAAATAACACGAGCCCGAAACCGAAAATCTTCATTCTCATTGGCTCAGATCAGATCAGATCGAGAGAGACTGACAATTAAAGAAGGCCGATAAATGAGGAGGGAGCTCGTAGTGAGAGGGCTGCCCTCTCGCAATCCGCCCCCTAACCGACAACAAAGCCGAGCTCCTGACCCAAGTTAGCGAAATCCCAAGAGTGAGAGAAGTGCAACCGATCAGCCCTGAGCGTCGCAGCCTCCCCTGCAAAAGTATCAGCCCCCGCGCTCGTCGCGACTTCCTCCCTCGTACCTTCAGACATCGATCTCCTGACCGACATCTCGGAAGTGCAGCTCGGCGAGCTTTGCGTTACCCGGTGCAACGTTCTGCGACGAATACCTCTTGGTCGCCTTGCTGCTGCGGTTCTTCGTCAAGCTCAGCTGCTGTTGCTGTTGCTGCTGCTGCTGCTCCGTGTACTGGGATGTCGTTGTGTCCGAGTTGAGGTTACACTTATTAGCTATGCAGTCGCGCTCCTCCCGGTAGTCAATGGGACTGTCGTTAAGGGCGTCCTCGTAATAGTGAGGGTAGGAGATTTTATAGCTCTCGGGCATGCCGAGCTCCTGCTGGACGCGCTCGAAGCTCGTCTCGCAGGAGGAGGTCAAGCTCTGCTGCAAATGCTGGCGTTGCTGTTGCTGCTTTTGCTTGCGCTCGTTGCGCTCGTGCTTGTTGCGATACTTTCGCCTCTCGTTGCGACTTCTCGAGCTCGAGTTTGAGTTCCTCCGAGACGAGGAGTGCTGCTGCTGCTGCTGCTGCTGCTGTTGCTGCTGTTGCTGCTGCTGCTGCTGCTGGTACTGTTGCTGGCGGTCGTAGGTGAGGTCGGGTACGTCAATGAGATTGGCCGGCTGTTGGAGGAGGGAGAAGGGGAGGGTATTGGCAGTGGCGTGATCCTGGGTGGCGTAGTGTGGCTGTTGCTGCTGGTGGAGGTAGTTGGAGGAGGGGAGGTTGGCGGTGTTGAGGGAGTGGCGGCTGTTGGCGTGGACGTAAGAATCCTGCAGGGGAGTGACCACCGACGAGGAGTGGTATAGGCTGCGAGTGAGAGGGAGTGTTAATTGGCTGGAGCTATTGCTTGGCAATGGATAACCGTATTGCTGCATCTCTTGCTGCTGTTGCTGGTAGTGCTCTTTGTAGTCGTAAATACTGTTTGTCTGCAAAAGTCCATCGCGGGGTTAGTATGCACAAAAGAAAGCACATGGATTATTGATTTTCGGTCTTACGAGGGGATTATTCAGTGTGTTGTTACGTACATTTTTTGTAGTTTGCGGAGCTGTCGGAGGACGCTCGTAACGCTGCGACTCGAGTAATTTAAATTGAGCGGAATTTTGAGATTACGAGGCATTAATAATTAAGGGATAGGGCGTGAGCTGCCAATATTTTCATTGGGAATATAACGAGGGAAGCTGTCGGTCGCGATATTAAATAAATAAAAGTATGTTTCTTTGAGATGTCGTTCATTTATACGGGAGGGTAACTAATTGAAATTATTGTCAGTCGCGAATCTTTCCATTTTGTGCGCATCATCTATTATTAGGGAAGTAAGAATTTGCCAAAAATTGCTCAAATTTGTTTCATTTTAATTAAAATAAATATATATTTTCTTTTTACCAGGTTTACGCATGATGCGATAATTAAATCACTTTGAAATTTTGCAATTTAATTGCACTCGTTAAAATAAAATGATATTCATCTATTATGCCGCGTCATAAAAGGGGCGCGCGAAATTGAAGTTAAATTTTAAATTATTGTATAAATATTACGCGAATTAAAAAGTAAAATATTTTACATGACAAGCCCTTTCCCTTAATCATTATTTCGTGAATTCTCGAGCGATTTTTCAGAATTTAATTTAATACACCGAGCCGAGTCAAACGATAATAACACTATAATTGTGCTGGGATTCAAGTAAAATATAAATTAAAAATTTTCAATTTCAAGAATATCATGATTGTCACCACTTAAATCGGGAAAGACAAGAAGCTCGAGTCATGAAAGTTAAACCAATTATTTCAAAAGTCTTTAGTTATCATGTTACTACAACTTCTCATTATTATATTCCCATGATATACTATACGTATTTAGCACATATTTTGAATGTTATTAATATTAATTAGATCCACAAATTTTATGTATAAAATGTTGTCTCGGAAAACATTCATTTCAGCATATTGTGATGATAGAAATTGAAGAAAAAAATTGTTCGCTTAATTTATCATAACGTATGGTTAAACAAGAATATTCAGTTAACGAACAGAAATATAAAAATTTAACGAATATTTTACAACACGGACAATATTTATAGTAATTAATTCTAATTGTTCATTGTAAAACTTATAAGCTTGTTTTCTGAATATGAGCTGCGATAATTAAACATTTTTATTTCCCCGACTACAATCGTGACTCAGCTCGTACAAATAACAACTAAAATATAAAACAAGTGTTATATAAATATATGATCTAGTTTACAAAAATGTACGTATCAACAAGAGTTATGTAAGCAAATTAGATTGCAATTTCTTTCAGTGACAGATTTTACAGTTTATAAAAATTTCATAGTATTTATGTCAATTTCGCAGATAATGTCAAAAGCAGATATACGCAGAAAATAAAATTGTTCATATAAATTTAATTATAATAAAATGTAATTTATTAATAATCAATAAAACTGCTCGACATTAATGTATGGAATGAATGAGCTTACGTTGAATAAATTATTTCAATATAAATAGGATAATTGATATATCACACTTTATTTTGCATGAAAAATATCTTTCGTTATATTGCATTTATATCTAGTTGTGAATATTTATAATGTAATTTGGTCGTAATAATTTAAAAGTAATAATTTAAAATAAATAATATCAGATAGTTCTCAACGACATATTCAATTGCATTCTAATTGCCTTTTATATATCATAGTATGGGTTATTTAATTTTAGTTCTTATGTTAGTTTTGAAAGTAGTTTATATAAATTATTATTTTTTTAATTAATTTTTTTTCAAAATAATTAAAAACAAAAAGAAAACACCATGACAGACATATTATGCCGTTTCTTACGTTTTAAAACTAACAGATACTTACTTAGTAAAATATTAAAATCTTTATTTCAAATTACATTATCATTTTTGTATATAATTTTTGTGTGCAAAAAATTCTCTTATAAATGCGCAGTATTTTAAGTATTTATCTCAGCAGTTAATTATAAAACTAGAGATATTTCTTAAAATAATATTTCCATAAGCTACAATTTGTCTTTATACAATTGAGGAAATGAGAGAGTGAAAATATTTTGAAATATCTGATCGATTGAATATATTATTAATCTCTAAGTAAACATTTCTATAATATGATAAGCAACTATTTAGTTTTCATTCGTTTTTCGGTACATTTATACAAGTCCAAAAAACAGTATATAATAAAGAATACACGAAAAAAAATCTTAGTTTTATTAGAATAAATGTATAACCAGATAAGTATACCTAAAACGATTGATAAATATGCACATTTTTTATTCTACAAAGCACTACACACAATGCAGGCTCGATTAAATGTAAGAATAGTCACTTGCACTATAACTTAACAGCAAAAACTTACTTGAGAACTCAGTAGCAGAAGTAATACGTCCGATGGATTCATAAATATTCAACTCATCCGGTAAAACAGGATACATCCAACTATAAAGTACATGAATATTTCGATTTCTTAAATGGAGTATCACTGTTATGTTCATTCACGCGATATACTTGATTATAAATTAAGCAGTGATAAGTCCATTCAAATGGATGACAAGCTTATTCTTCATGATTATCAACATTTAAGATTCACAATGATATTTGTTTAAGAACCGAATAAAAACTCCAAAGTCAGTACATAACGTTGTTCTTTCATTTGACATTTGCTTGGAATACTTTTTATGTTTATGATTGCCTCACATATACCCAAAGAGCCAACGAGTTCTCCGATAATATTTCACATATATTTTCACGTTGAAAGTGATTTTAAACGGTCGACTTTTCCCATCATTGCACACATCGAAAGATCCTTCATTGTTTAATATGACCATTACGTGCACTGTCCTAAAATAATCGAACAAAACTTTCCAATAACTCATGCGAATTGCTCTCACACCAAATCGATGCGTATTTTGAAAAGTGTAAACATCAAGCGACGTCACAGGTCGAATCGTCGATACAAGATTTCACGCGCCGACCGCCGCTTTGACGCCTCCACCGTCTAAAAAGGGATCGGCACTACCGGTCAAAAGGGCCACCAACGACACCTGAATAATTATCCGTCGACCAATTATCGAAACCTCCCACTCTCATAGATAAGCAAGAAATGTCCCCACTCGGGAAGAGGGCGCTGCCTTAGATACCGATTAGTCTCCAGAATCTCATTACCGATCTATTGATCTGTAATCTCTCAATACAAAGAAGAAAAGGCTCTGGATTGTGCTATTCGCCCGTCGCGATCGAAAGAGAGAAGGCAACCACCAACATTAAATCACCTTGCACGCAGGTACTCGCGAGCAAACACAGTGACAGTGTATTTAAGAAAGCCGCTACTAATGCGCAATTCATCAATTGCACGCGGCATAATCAGTACTTGGTTCAAAACTCAAATCTAATAAGTAGACAAACCCAGCCCCAGGTGAACCCTGTTGATCTAAACCAACACAACGAGTCCACGCTTGCTGAGATTCATTCACGTCTGATATTGCAAAAGTGTGAACTACAACGACACGTGATTCCATAAAAACGAGCATTTTAGTGCCGCAACTACGTCACAGAGGGCGCGTGGCGATCGAAAATCTATAAGGTAGATCGGTATCGAGCGTCAATCGATAAGGCAGATGAATATCGAAAGGAGGTCGTACGATCGAAGAACATGACCTGTAAAACTGAATAACATTACCGACCGATATACATCTTAAATTTTTTGGCATCAAATTTAAAATTATATTGCAGATTAGAAGGAGGAATCATTTATTAGTGAACTAAATCTTGCTTTCGTCGAATTAATCTTGGCAAGGAAATAAAGGCATGATCATGCACAATCAAAAGAATGTAAGCGAGCACAAAATCTTCACCAGGTCATAAGCAAATGAAACTTAGATTATAACAGACAGTCTAGCTGAACTGCCTAGCAAGTTTCTGGCATTGATGAGGTCGCAAGAAAGATGCATTCAACGATTAAAAATGATTTTGGAAAACTACGGTGATCCTAAGAAAGCACTGCCTGTAAATATAGATAACGACCGACCTCAAAGAAGTTGAGCACTGATCAACGGTTTATTCCTTGACGACAATAATTTTCTTTTTCCCCCCGGGGGTTCCATCAGGTGGACCCCGATATATATGCTGGCAAATATGCTGGCATACCTGAAGGCAAGCTCCATCGCACGATGAGATTTATTTCATCATTTAGGCTCCACCTCTTGATCTAACTCCCGGAATGCATCCGACTGGGGGTGTCTCATCCTTACCGTCTTCGACTGTCGTCACCTGGAGGCGGAGAACAATCTAGGTCCTGAGTTGCCGCGTCTCTGGATCCGGGTCCTGGGGCAGGAGGATAGGCGAAACCTCTTCTTGGAGATGGTGTGGACTAATTTTAACTCTATAGCAGTGGGGATCCAAGACGCACGTTAACAGACGGATTCCAGTCACTTGCAGCCAAGGTTGATGGCAGCAACAGGGCAGCCCGATAGGTTCTGGCCCCAAAGATCCAACGAGGTGGACCTCCAGGTCCTCCTTCAGGATCGTAAGATCAGTGGAGGATATAGAGCTTATGGAGTGTATGATCTTTCGAGTGCAATGATGGGAAAGTCGACCGTTTCAAATCACTGTCAACGCGAAATATACATGAAGTATTTGGGGATATGTGGCAATCATAAACATAAAAAGTATTCTAAGCAAATGTCAAATGAAAGAACAACGTTATGTAGCGATTTTGGAATTTCTATTCGGTTCTCGGACAATATTATAAGTACGGGATACTTGGTTATGTATTATTTTAAATTGAAGAAAAATTTAATTACACTTTTTAATTAATGACATGTTTAAAAGTTCTTTGCAATAATAATTAATTGATTAACGTGACTAAAGAAATTAGAGTGCAACTTTTTTTCATTTTGTACAATTGACGATGTTATGATAAGTCGATTGAAAATTTGCGTGCGTACTTCAATGTTCATCTTATGATTTTGTAAAAATCTTAAATTTTGCACTAATGAATCGTTAAAGATTGGAAGAGGTTGAAAACGTCACACGCAACATCGTAAAAATAATATTAGAATTATAATGAATTTGTAATTTCATCGCTAATAAACAATTTATTTTAACAATGATGCTCGTTATTAAGTTTTGTAATTAAAGTTTCCTTAATTCAGAAATATAATACATTGAATGCCTTAATGCGTGCATTATAAACATCAATTATTTTAGTTTTAATATTATTTTTGATAGTATTCAAAATGCTCTTATATATTTTTTATTTTTAACGTATAATTTAGTAATTATAAATATTTGTTGAACTTCATTTTGTTATTCTTCAAAACAGCTAAATATAGAGCAGAATAAAGAGCGAAAATTTATTATTATTTCATGAAAGTGTAAATTTTTTTATAAATATACCATTACATAAATTAAAATGAATGACGTAATTTTATGCGAAAAGTTCGATTTTAAATTTAGAGCATAATATAAAACCACACCGTTGAAGTAATTAAATTTAATGGTATCTAATGGTATTTAATGGTATAGGTGAAATTTTTTCATAATGCATTCCCGCACCAATATTATTGCACGCGCGCGCACACACACACACACATCTATCCATCAGAGTAGATAATTATAATATACGTGATTTCTCAGAGTTTATCGCTAGCGTTCCGACACTCGCTACTTCTTCTCTAGTGCTTCGATTATCGTCATTATTCAATAATGAAATTATCATAAATTAAAGATAAAAAGGAAAGAGAAATATAATAATAGGCAATAGCTGAAGAAATCGTAGAGGTGGAAGGAATTAATGAGAGAATCAGTTGAAGTGGATATAATTATGAAACATCGATGTGAAAGTGTCAATAATAGCTCTGCAAATAGAGTCGAGGAATAATTAGATGAGGATCCTTTGCACGAACCTAACAATGTGCGCACAAGAAGTTTCATTATTATTAATTCAATGGGAGAAGATTTTACGTACGAGACCATAAGAGGGATAGGATGCAAGAATAAAAGAAGGAAGGCGATACTGAGAACACGGTGGCTTTTTATATTATAAAGTCATTCCGCAACGGCAGTTCCGAATGCGCGAAATATCACGGCCTCATATAAAAGGAATTGCGCTAATTAATTTGCGGCGCAACGAGCGACATTAACCTTGCCGCAAATTATTTGGAAAATATTTGTGGCGTCTTCGTTGAAAAGGTGCGTCGAAATTTTAAGCCACAATGGACGGACGAGGGCCGTTTAATCTTAAACCGGCGAGTTTCGCATTATCAATGCCTCCTCCTCATAAATACCCTATGAACACAAAGTCACGGTCATCGAGCTTCGAGCCTCTCTGTCTCTCCACCAACAACTTATTTATTACCTCTTATTCAGGCTCCAGCAATCCGTGATCGCAGACCACTCCCGTACCGATGTAATGGCGACAAAGTGCGTGCACCTCGAGCTAAATTCTAAATTAAAATTGCAGATAACACACTAGAGCACACGTGCCATCGTGTCCACCTCCCTTCACTCACAGAGGAGCGAAGCAAAGTTGGCCGAGCAGTAAGAAGTAGGTAAGAAGTAACTAAGAAATGCTCATGCAATATATACAGATTGAGTTGGCCTAGTAGAGTTGGCCTGGAGGGCGAAGGAGGGCAGCTGCGCCTCTCCCACTTGCCAAATCACCAGCTCCTTCCACGTCACTCCCTGGCCTCGCCGACCAATCCCAATAATAACAAATTGGCGCATGCATTCGTCCAAGAAATCTCATTAGCGGCCAACGAATGACAATGGGCAAGCGTGGAAGCTGCAGCGCTGCATTGGGAGTGTCGCAACGCTAGCCAGATTGCTGAGGAGGAGTAAGGATCGATCGATCAACCTCGACAAACCTTTAGCTCGGAGTCCGTGCTGGGCAAGCTCTGGGGGAATACGGGAGGGGGTACGTTCTGGTATGTGTGCTCGGAGGGATCGGTCTTTGTTGTTGCTCGTGGAGCGGGTACGGGTGGGGCCAGGTCGGGTGCATCGTTTGTCGGCTGGAGTTGTTGGGGAAGCTCCTGGGAGGGTTGGCCGGGCTTGGTCCTGGCGCGCGGCAGCGTCGAAATGGGCGTGGAGTCGTCCGATCGGAGACTCGTGGCGATGGTGCTGCTGCTCGCGCTCCTGTGCGGACATGCGCGATAGATCGGTATCGCGTAAAGCTGGTAGTTGCGCGAGACTGGGGACTGCTCGTCCTCCCCGTGGTGGTGTAGGTGGTGTTGCTGCTGCTCCTGTTCCTGCTGCTGCTGCTGCTGCCGATGCTTGCTGCACATCCTCAGCGAGTAAAACTGCGTGTGCTGGTGGTGCTGGTGGTGGTGGTGCTGGTGGTGGTGCTGCTTGCGCCTCCTGGGCTTGAGGCTGTTGCATTTGGGCTCGGGCGAGTGGGCGCGCGGCATATTGTGGTCGCTGTAGTGGGGCCCGAGGTGGCAGCGCGTTATCGAGGATTCGTAACCGGAACTACCGCCGGCCCCGCCACAGAGGCTCGTCGCCCTGGACGCCGGTCGCGATGAGCAGGGCGAGATGCTTGGCGCCGTGGTCGTCGTCGTCGTCGTAGTAGACGGCGGGTGAAGCGCATAAGTGTAATCATGCAATGACGAGGGAAAGGCGACTCGGGCAAACTTAGGGGATAGCAACTAAAACACAACGGACAAACACACAAATGCACAAAAGCTGCGTTTAGCCACTTACGCGTGAGCTTCGATTGTTTTATTGCGGCTGCGCTCGAGCTATTATGCGCTCCTTTGTATTGGGGCGTAGGTGCGCGCTCTCTCATGCAATTGCGGACGAGTGTGAGGTGTGTGGTACATTCGTATGAATGAAGTTTTTGTGGCATTGTTTTTTTTTTTTTTTTTTTTTTTTTTTTTGGGTGGGGGGTTGTTGGGGCGGGGGCAAACATTATTTAGGATTTAAAGCCATTCGCAATGTGAGAGAGGAATTTTATGAATTACTTGTATTTACAATGAAAGTGGAGTGAATTTTGAGGGAATTCGTAAATTGTAAAGCTATACCTACACACGCACATACATACATACATGCGCAAGCGCGCATATACGTTTTACATTGGTTGGGCGGTGGGTGGTAGGTGGTAGGGTGGGGGGTGGTGGGGGAAGTACCTACCCATTTAATCTATTTTTGTTTTATCGGTTATTTTGTATAAAATTCTCACTACATAATTAATTTAATGCCTTTGTATTATAAGCTCAATAATCTATAGCTACGCTATGACTTAAAATGCTTTCAAATGTTTCATACATAAAGTACGGGACAACTCATAAAATATATAAAATGTTAGTTCATAAGATTTGGCATTTACTCAGTGCTAATACTATTGCTAGCGGTGGTTTATACGCTCGTCTAAAATGAAAAATATAGTTGAACGCGAATTAAGCTTAATGGTTTTCGATACTATCGAGAATAAAAGGATAAAATAAATTTATAAGTATGAGTTTGTACGTTCCTACTTTGGATTTCGTTTCGTCAACTATTCGTCACACGATTGTTCCTTTAAATTAACGTATAGATGCACATCAACAACACTTGCACACAATTACTGCAATTAACACCACATATTTTCAAGTACACAGATAAAACATCTATTTGCAATAATTGAAATTAATGTCCGTTAATCTGTATATTATACGTTCGACAATTTAACACATTTGCAACTGTCAATATTTCTTCACATATAGTTCCAAAAATTACAACCTTATGTGAATGATTTAAAGACTCGCTACGTAAGAGAATATAAACGCCAAGCGCAAATGATCAAACTATGCTAAAGTGTTTCTACTCACGTGTCTTTAAACATTCATCATCGTTATCATCATTATCATCATCACAATTATATTTACCACCTTCCAATGATTAATGATTAATATGTTTATTTGGGCGTCATTTATTAGAGAAATGCAACTGATCTTTGTTGAATATGCATGGACACGTGTTTGTATTTGTCCAACTAAAATAGCAGAGCATTATAGAGGCGAAGAGAAATGCCGAAAGAACGAGATTTTTAAAATTTGTTGCTCCGAAGGATGAAATAAGAAAGAATAGAGGAAACAAAGTGCAAAAGATTGATGTATAAATTAAAGGACCAGGCACGAAGAAACATTGATGATGGTAAAAGATTCGTTCAAAGCCTTCCCCCCCCCACACACACACCCCGACCCACTCTTACACCGTTGTAATTAGCTACTTGATGTATAGTCTTACGCTTTAGCACGAAGTAGCATTGAGAAAACGGGAGATGTGCACTTGAGCATCGCCCTATTACCTTACGACGCACACCAGGCAATAATATTCGAGTTTAATAGACTTAATTACTTAAGTGTCTGATATTATTGTTATAAAGCTCACTTGGACCACCTGATAATTAAAATTCACGGAATTATCGTCTTAAAAGATTAAAGGGAATATAATTTTGTAGTTGGAGGCTGGTTTTGGAATGAAAATTATTAGAGTTTCGGGTTTATTGTCAAGTTCGCCATTCTACGTTAAAATTTGGGAGCATGGAAATACTTGAGTGAATAATGTATATTCTTTCAAATTTTTCTACATCTATCGATAATTAACTGGTCAGAGTGAGATGGTAGAATTAATGAGTTTTTTACGATAAATTTGTTGAATTTTATTCTTGTAGAATCGATGAAACATTATATTTAAAATACATTAGAATAATATTATTAGTATAATCGAACATTATTTTTGTTATATAATGCTGATAAAGAGTATTTTTTTTTTTTATAAGCAATTGTGAGTATTTGATAAATGTATTTATGCGTAACTTATTTACATAGTACATAGAAATTAGCATATAAAATTTATTATGTGTACACAAAGTTAATTTATTTATTTTCTGATTTATATTTAAGCTTTTGTGAAGAATAAATTGTATAATAACAAATGCACTTATGTATATAAATCTTTACATATTGTTTAATGTGATTAATATTTTATTAGTATATTTACGTAAATTCACGTGTAAAGAGAGAGAGAGAGAGAGAGAGAGAATATAGTTATTATATCCACATTTGTTAATAGACACGAGTTCAGCGTATTTTTAACATAAACTATCTATTTTAATGGGATAATTTAATGGATAATTGGTATCCATGTTTCACCAATACTTATGTACGAACATGAAATTCAAACGAATTAAAAGTTATAAAATGCACGTTATATCTGAAAATTCTATTATTTTTATTGTTAAATCTACTCAATATTACGCATGGAAAGTGAAAAAATTTGTTAACCAATGAAAGTCAAAAATTATAAATGATCGTTAGATTATGCCTTAACAAATATGAACGGAATTGAGATTATTGAGCTAATACACGTCACATACTAAATCAATATTTCGATGTAAATCTAACAGATACTTTGACGTAATCTACTTAATTACCGAAAGTCAAAGAAAATGCAGTTATACGTGAAAGCGTAAGTGCATTAAAATAAAATAAATTATTAACTGTTCATTTAAGTTTTATGCATATTTGACAGAAGAGAATATACTATTTAAAGATGTACTTTTATCGGTACTTCGAAACTTATAAAATCTCATTACTCTGAATTTAAGAAGTGCTCAAACAACTTTTTTTCTCAAAAGTTAACGTTTCAAGTTTATAATATGCATATAATGCCGTATTTACTCTTTATATTCTATACACAAACTTTTTAACGTCTTTGGATAGGAGATCACTTTAGAATATGAAAGTCCGCTGCACATAAAAGCTCCTTTACATTTAATATTAAAATTATAATTGTTAATATTGTGCCGCATTTATTATATTACAAGAGCATAGATCGATGAATATTTTGGATCGATTGAGTAAGATAGGCACGCAAAATATCTCCCATTGAATCTCATATATTTTTTATCGATGAATACTTTATGTGTGCTATTTTTCAAAATTTGTTGCAAAATGAAAAATATGGAAAGATATGTGCAAAGTTATGCGTACAGAATGTACGTACACGCAAATTACAGATAATATTTGTTCTCGTAGCAAGTATTATTAATAAAATTGAGGGCAAACGTAGCTGTGTAATTTACATGCTGCTTGGCCATTTAACGCAATAATAATTAAACTATTATATCACACGGACTAGAAGTACAATAACGAATACGTGCAACGTGAAAAATTTACGTAAATATTTTAAAGATGATGGCAAATAATTTTATGACTATATATTTGAGGGAAATGGTAAGTGTTGCGTTGTTGTGAACTAAAGAAATTCCGATGATACATCAACTTAATATAGAAATAAGATGAATTGTAATAAATAGTTTGATAAAGTACTCTCTTCAATACGTCAAAGAGCTGGAAGAAATGGACAAAATTAACAGGCTGTAAGCTTCCCTTCAGCCACTATTCATATTTAAACAAATTCGACGAAATTCTTCGAATAGAGTTTTCAATTCGGTATTGATTCTCTATATTTACCTTGAATCACTTTAATTATTCTAAAACACAATGAATGATTTATATTATCCAACATATTCAGTTGGGAGTCAATATATATTTAGTGGAAAACGCTGATTTAATCGAGGTATAAAAGTTCATAGTTGACAAATATAAACCACCAATATATATCGGCCTATCATAGTATAAATTGCTATAAATTATTTGCTTATCCATTAATATGTTGTATGAATTAATTGCTAAATAATTTAAAAGATCAATTCACTGTCTGAATGTTTTCCTTTGAACTCCATTGAACATTGATTATCATTATTATTATTATTATATTGAAGTTGCTTATGTAAGAGATTATTAAAAGTTCAATTGAATTATCGTATCGAATGAAATTAATATACAAAGGTTTATTCTCTTTTACGATTGATAAAATTGAATAATTTATAAGTGATAGAGTGCTTATTTTCATTGGGAAATTTTATAATGACAAGAAGTAGGAGTATAAGTACTGTTTAGTCCGGAGTAACTATCATGCTGTGAATTATTAATAAATCAGCGCTCGATAAACAATTTCGAATTCGGTCGTTGAGCGAGTATACGAACTGTACGAAAGTGCTTTCTAATTAGTTTATGACTCATTAAAGAAACAGAAGAAACGAGAAGCAACAATTATGACAGCAAAGTCAAATGTGCCACTGTCTCCAAACACCCTCTCACATTCTCTCTCTAAAAAAAAAAGAAAAGAAAAAAAGAAGAGCAAACCCTATGTAGTTGTGTGCGAATAAATTTCATTGCACGGATTTAATGGGAAAAGATACGTCTTGAAGTGACGGAATAAATTATATTACACATTAGTAGATGGGCAACTAGGAATCGATTTATCATAGGAATCCTACGCGCAATCCCCAATGGCTTTCACGTATGGCTTCGTTGTTCTATTGTACTCAGTCCATTTTGCTTGTTTTTACTTTGAAAAGATGAGAAAAAAGGCAAGAAAGAAAGAAAGAAAGAAAAAACCAAACAAAAGCCCGAGACTAGTGTAAGACTTCTTTGTTTTTCTAAGTACTATGTCTTCGTTTATTAAGTAAAAACAGTTTCCTTAGTTTCGCGAGCATTAGAGCTGGAGGAGGAGGGGGAGGAGGGGGAGGGGGAGGAGGGGGAGGGGGAGGAGGAGACTAGAAACACGCGAGTCTCTAAACACTAAGCAAACATTGATGTTTTTTCTTTTACAGTTGTTATTTTCATTCTAATTCTTTGCTTGTGGATCCTTTTGGCTCTTATCGATTTGTCAATGTACGATCGAGGAAAAATATTTGCCATTATTATTGCTTCAAGAAATTAAAAGTTTCCTTATAAAGTTTAGCGCAGCAGTTAAACATATAATAAATAAAGTTATTCCCAAGCTACGCATTAACTTGCCACTTTTATAATAATCAGCTGCTAGTCAGCACTGATATTCCGAATACTAAAATTAAAAATGACTAAATTACATTATAGCGTTGCTTTGGCCTAAAGGGCTGAAAAATTTGTATCTCTTTAATAATACGACAATAAGAAAATCGTGGAAATATTCATTAACCTTATAAACACATTTAGCACATTTCAAGCACCGAGCAGTTAATTCCACTAAATGAGCTTCGAGTACAAAAATACTTATCTAAAAGTCTTTTATCTTTTAGAAAACATTAAGCAAGCTTTAATAATTATTAATTTTCGATGCCGGCATTAATCTACGCAAATTATTCTCAATTATTCAATAAGTTTTCAATAATCAATACAATACGATCGTATATTGTTAATTACTTATCAGTGAATGTTATGTCGCATCTTTTGCTTCATCCTCTGCTTCCTTCCTATAGATTCTTCCCCGAATAAAAACGTTGCACTTAGGTAGAAAGAAGTGCTTTCTACGCTCATATTGAAAATTGCGCTCCTCAAGATTCAAAATGAGCTGGAGAAAAGATTTGGCCATTCCTGCCAAATAATCGGCAACGAAAAAAGAAAAAGAGCGCAAAGTAAAATAATAACAATGTAACCCCAAGTTAAGGCACTCCAATTTTTCAAGGCAACTCGTTCGCAAGCTCGTTCGTAATAAAAAAAATTTGTATCGCTCGTGCATACATTCGGAAAATCCTCAAAATCCGCTGCACAACAGTTTCGCCACCCCCTCCACCACCCGCCTCCCGCGCCTATAGATTACGATATGCACGTGCAGCGCGATAATAATGCTCGTGGGGCCGAGGCAGCGAGTCCAAATTATTAATTCGAGGAAGTGAAAAAGAGAAGGGAAGGGGTGGGGGGCGCTCGATAGCACTCGACTGCCTCGACTCGTCGTTCTCGCTCGCGTATTACAACTCGCACGTGCAGCACTGGACCAAGTGGCACTCGTTCGGGGTGAGCCACATAATGCGATCATTTCACGGTGACTTTGGCCCCGGCTCGGTGCTCCCAAGGATGTCTGAGTGCCCGGGGCCGAGATCCCGAGCCTCCTACCCGGCACTCCTGCGGCTGCTCCCCCGGCCTCCCGTTTGTCATGCCTCGGCGAGTCGCCCCTCCGACCTCCGTCTACGGACTCGGTGTGCATGTGCCCCCTGGAGCTGCGCGGCCCATTTGCCGCAAGGGCACGCTACACTCGCTTCGCTGCTCCGAGAATGAGCGAGTGTGCGCGTGTAGACGGAGAGTTCCGAGAGGAGTGTACCCTAGTCGAGAATTAGAGCTACTTGAAGATTCTTAAACCATTAAGTGCCTGGCGACGAGAATGCGCGGGAGTGTAGCTCTGCCACTGCTTGCGCGCAATTCTCCCATGCAAAAAAGGTCTTCTTCGTCTCCCTCTTCGGTCCTCCTCCCGGCTATTTCATTATATTTTTCACGGCGCAAATGCTACGCGGACTACTCGAGTGACTGGGCGATTAGCGGCCCGCGCTTATCATTGTTTACCAGCTGATCTCGTCTCATTTATTTTCTCGCCCTCTCTCTCGTCCGACGTCCACTCTTATTAGGCCAACATTCTTCAACGAGCAAATCTTTGGAAAATCGGAATTGAACGGCTTGGCGACTGCCACTACATTAGATTTAACGCATTTCATTGATTTCGGAGATTTTTAGTTGGGCAGCGAGAAAATAAAAAGATTTCTCCTCCCACATGCCTTCGCTCTAATATTCCCATACGCTTACATGAATTCCCGCTAAAAAGAAAAATTAATCTCACCAATTTTTGCTAAATATACTTGCGCCAATATTTTGCCGTAGCTTGCATTCAATCAACGTAAGGAGGAATTTTGCATTTGACGTGCGTAGCAAAGTTTTTTTATTATATTTGTAAAAATTCTTTAAAATTTTTTAAATGATACATTAAAGAAATAATTAAATGTATAAAAATAGAATGACAATTATCAAAGTTACTTCAATGTTAGTATTTTAAAATTCATACCTAAACTAATGTATGTTGATTTTTTGTAGCACAACAATTAGGATTCAATTTATTTCCATCTCATATTAAAATCAAATAATACCAATTCGATAAATTAAAGATCCCAAGTTAATATAACTGAAGATAGTTCATTAAAAAGTGAAAAATCTGTTGAGATTTTTGTAAACTCTTAATTATTTATTTATGCGTATGTTAATCGTGAAAACTACTTGATGTTCAATTGGCGGAAATCAGCCAGAGTTTAACAATGAGAAAATTGGTAGTTTTTTTCTCCATTGCGTGGCACTTAATTGAGTGATATAAGAATGTGATATAATAGAATTTTTCAGAAGATGTTTAAACAGTGGGTTAGATTAATTTTTGTGGTATATATCTTATTTGCTTATAAATAATGGTCAGGAATAATCTGGGTGATTAATAACCAGCATATAAAGTTTATTCTCCTGATAGTTCTAAGAGGTATTTCAAGATAAGGTTGTTGTGACTTTGAACGTTTTATGTGAATGGAACCAAAGTTATTTTTTCCGCATTATTTAACTGGATTATAAGTACTAAATTAGGGTTAAGAAATTATTTTTTATTACGATAGAGACTTTTGTTAAATTTATTAGCAATTCCAACTTAATTGAATACCGATATTAAAATTTCTGCTTGTTATCATTAGATAAGTTGACAAAACAGTAATTATACATTATATAATTTACTTAACTTGCAGAATATCGTTTGAATGGTTATTTAATCATTTAAATAACTGTATATTCGTATTTATGTAGTGTAATTGTAAAAACTTTTAAATTCGTTTATTTATAATAGAGTAATAAATAAGTTAAAAAAACCATTTAAATATATTTGAAATACAATTAGGATTTTCTCGAGAAATATCTATAGTTTAGTTGAGTTTTTTCATATTGAAAGTTGCAGTATTTACTTTGTTGAACAAAATTTATTATTGCCTATTTGTAAAAAACTTAAAGTATTTGCGTAGTTCTGGTGCAAACATGAAGTTGTTCGGCGCATTGGAGGTGAAATATAATTTTGGTAAAGTTTTATAGGAATATTTAACTGCAGTATCGTGTGCATTAGATTTTTCATTAAAAACTCATTATAGAAATATGGGGATCCCTGCAGTGGAATCATCAATAGTATCGAAAACCATTTAGCTTATTTAATTATTATTCTATATTTCGAGAAATATACATAAACGATAAAATACTTGGGATTACAGACAGGCAATGAGGAGTAAAACTGTAACATTTCAGGTATATATTCTATTGTGTGCTATTGATCAAAGAATATTACAGTTTTTTTTTATTTCGTGAACATTGAAGTTTTACCGATTAATCTGGATGCGCTAACTTATGGCTAATACATTTAAAAAAGTAAAAAAATATGAAAACAGTAACACTTCAACAAACATTACGAACGCACTCGTATACATAGAAAAATGATTAAATGAAATTTTATAAAAAATTGATAACTTTACCTTATTCGGTGGCGTTTGTATACCGTGAAAAGGTAGATTTTCATAAAATGTTTTCGTTTCTGGCTCGGACAAACCTTCAGAAACACTGTCCATATGGTTACTATTTACGGCTTGACTGGGATCTAAAATTACCAACGATATATCAATATTATATATGATTAGACGTAAATCCATTGAATTATATGAAAATATATTATCTCCTGTTTATACATAGATCTATCACATAGATCTGTCCAAGTCGATTATATAAATCTGAATGCTATCTCAAAAATATGCATAGGATCATTGTTTTTCAGCATTGAATAGCGTGCCTAATAATTTCTTCAGACAAAGAAATAATTGTGAAAATAAATTTACAAGTTCAGTGTAATTACATATAGAGTCATCATTTTCTAAAACATGGTATTGCTGAAACGAGCAGAATTACTTAAAACCGTATCAATATATTATTCGTTATTAAAAAATTATAGATTTGTCGAACGTTAATTTATCGAGAATATATGTATTGCAACAAAGAGCTTCCGGATAAAAAATTATTTTACAAATATCCCAACCCACTTTTAAGAACTACTCGTGTGATTGTGTTAAATAGTTTTTAAATTGCATACATTTTTCAACCCAAGTATGTCTCTTTTATAAAATGAATATAATAATAATTAGCAGAGTGAAAGAAACGTTTCTCCGTTAAATTTTCAACGTTAAAAATTAAGAATTCAAATATGTTATAACGTTACTTAACGTAAAAGTAAAAGTATCAAATTAATTTACGCATGAAATTCAACTTGCTAATGTCAACAGGAAAAGTGCTTTTTAAAATTCATTCAAATGTAGAGATTTAATGTAATATTCTGCTTTACTTATACAAAATTTATGTACCAGCTTACTTCAACATTTCGTCATAATAATTTATGAATTATTACACAATAATTTCTTTTGATAATGAAATATTTAAATATAATGTAGTCTTATTACTTATCATTTTTCATCTTCGAATAATAAATTTAATTTCTTCTTACAGAAACACAATTAATTATGATATTCCCATTCTATTTTGAAAAATTGAATATTATGTCGATTTGAGATAAGTAATATTGTCATATTATTTTATTCCATTTCCGTACTTTCGTATAAAAATGCCAAATATCTACAAATGAGTTTCCGACTTCATGATAGATTTGCTGCAAACTAGTCATTTGCTGTGGTAAACAAGCTTGCTGACCATAATTTCAGATAACACGAACAAAAGAGAGAGAGAGGCATAATTATCATCTACATCCTCCTTATTCTAAAATCTAGTTCCTTGGTTTTAGTAATAAGTGCATTTTCTATCGAAATGATGTGCAAGTTTTCTTAATATATTCGCTATTATATTATAACATCAAAATATACATAATAAATAGTACAAGAGACGCTACGTAATGAGACGTTCAATCATTTCTGTTATTCTGTACAATGAGCATACAATAAGTGAACGAAATATTCTATAAATTAAATTGAAAAGTCACGGATAATTATTTATAGATTATCCATAATTACAAAAGTTGAATTTTAACAGCGAAAATTGATTTAAACTTCCGCGTTAAATAAATTTAAAAGCTCAGCAATTTTATAAATACGCGCTCATTCGTAAAACTACCTTCTTATTACTTTTATCGATCAATTATTTAAAAAATTCAGATCCATAAATTTCATCTATTTCATGATATATGCGCTGTTCAAACAAATGTAAAAATTAACGAAATACGTCAACGAAATTTTAAACTCAATACAGAACAGTGAACACGTTGAATGTATATGATTTTTTTTTTATTACATTCGGAATTTTTGAGCTATAATTACCAAATATTGTTAGTTTTAAAAATCCGTATAAAAATTAAAACAAAGAATATAACAACAATAATAATATTAATAATAGTAATGATAATAATAATAGTAACGATAATAGTAACGATAATAGTAATAATAGTAATAGCGACGATGATGATGATGATGATAATAATAGTAATAAGCGTGGATGAGAAGAGAAGTAGTTTCGTTTTAAAAGACAATATGAATAGCCTTGAAATAACAGTGACTGGAAGCGTTGTAGTTAAATAAATAAACGCGAGTATAAAGAAACAATGAGAGCGAGAGAGAGAGGGGAGGGGTGCATAAACAGAAATGTGGAGAATGAAAAATTGGAAGTGTCAGGAGGGGCAAGAAGAATTTTTTATTCCTTACTCATGCATATACATATGTACGCACCTGCTCCGGGTTTTTTACGCTTACGAGACACATTGTTTCTGTCCTCGCTGCTCTGCTTCTGTTTGGAATGTTGCGAACCGACAGCTGATTGCTGCTGCTGCTGCTGCTGCTGCTGTTGTTGTTGTTGTTGCAGTGGTACTATTCTCTTGTACGTGACGGCTATAGGAGGGAGGGGGGGAATATATATGCTTTTACACACAGGCGCAGTAAACACAAATTCATGGTGAAGGTGTGTAGTGGCTCTTAATAAACTACGTACTTCCTATTTATTTGGAGTATGTAATATAGATGTTAGAATGGCAAAATGATATTTTGAGAACCTCATTCGAATACTTTCGGTCTTTTGCTTAGCTCCTTAATAATACGTCAAATAAATGAGATATCTCATTATTACATGTAGTCTAATATAAATTATAAATAATATGGCTTTTGCGAATGCTAAATATTCCTTATAATGTCACTCGTAATCATTTCTTATCTTCATTTATTATTAATATTATGAGTTCATAGTGCAATAAGTGAGTTTATTAAATTTTATGCTCGCCGCGACTGATTTATGAATTTTTCATCCTCGAATAAACAGTTTCCAAATATCAATTAAACTTATAAAAAAATATATATATTGAATTACATTTCACGAGCATCAGTTTTTATGACAATGTATGTTTATTAATAATTATTTATTTTTATATATAATTTAATAAATTCTACAAGTAATAATATTAGTATCTGCTTCAATGCCGGGAGATGATTATCAAACCATTTTACGTTGTAATGGAAATATCCCTTTCAATACAAAAATAACGAAAAATTATATTTATATTGTCTTTATACTATCTGTTTAACGTAAACAAAATTAACGGCATACTTTGTAATAATTTACATTCTATAATGATTTTCTTTATTTTATAAAACTATTGATTTTCATTTTTTCCCCTTGATTTTTCAACAAAATTATAATAATTATTACGTTTATTGAAAAAATATCTATGCTTATAAAAATATATAGTTTTGCTCTCATTTTCCCCATAATTTTTCTCTTTTTTAATTCATATGTATATATAATAATAAAAATACTATCCATTTATAAGTAAATATAATAAGGAAAAGTATAAAATTTCATTACGGCTCTGATATGAATATTAAATACGTCTGTTTTTAATAATTAATTAAGAAATTCATATTTCAATAAACCAATGTTTCAATATGAATAATATCAATCAATAGCATTGTAGTGATATTTAAATGATAAATTATAAAATTAGAGTAGTCAATAAGGAATCTAAACTGTATTGTATTTTTTAAAATAATTGATAGATAAAAATTAATTCAAGGAGTATAGTCTTGAATAAATTACACAATAAAATATTATTTAATGTGTCGTAGTTGGCTATGTTATAAGAAACAAATTATAACTGAAAAATCCCCAGTTTAAAAGACAGTTAAATGGAAGGAAAAAAGTGAAAAAAATAATTAAAAAATAGTTAGACACTTAAATATATGAATATAGTAGGCATTTGTAATACAGACATTTGTAAAATGCTTGTTTGTAACATTATTACAGTGCTCAAGTACTGCAAAAACATTAAACTTTTACGTTCCGTTCGCATGTTGTTTGTTTTGTGGGTCAACAAATATAAAGAGTATTATTTTCTGTATAAGGAATTGAAAATAATTGAACATAAAGAACAGAATAATTTAATGAATATCCTGTAGTAGTAGTAGTAGTATTAATGTAAATTTTCGAAATAATTTGAAAATCATGGATAAAATGGTCTTCTACTGATTTATATATATATATGACTAACAATTATTTGGCTTAATAATTGTATTTCTATTTTTGGGAATAATAATTGAGTTGAAAAGCTTGAATTGCATAATAAAATGAAGGAGGCGAAAGGCTCTTTCAATGTTATTTAAATTCACTTAGGGATGTAGAAAAATTTCGATGAAACAAGTTACGTAATTCTAAAGTGGGCAACGATAAATTTTGGCCGAGCCACATTAATTAGTGGACATTGGCCAATTAACTATATGGGCTTTATACGTATTTTTAAAAAGCGAATGACAAAGACGCTGAGCCTACTCTACCGAGGACACGTGTTGCTTTTTATTCAAAATAAGACTTTTGGATACTTGATAAGGCACCTTATCACTGAAATATCACTGAAGCCCCAATCGCCATTTACCATTCGACAAGCAATTGCTTATGCAAAGAGCCTAATATTTAAAGATCCTTTTATCTGGTTGGTTAAGAAAGAAAGAAAGAAGGAAAAAAAAGAAGAAGAAGAAATTAGACCGAACGGTAGGGAGCTTCGGGTGAATTTCTTCGTGCTTAAAGTGCGGGCTTCGACTGCGAAAAATCCAACTACTCTATAGGGTCTGCTAACGTATGCACGTATACATTGGACATGTAGGGAGGGAAAACTAGTGCCTCGAGAGAGAGAGTTACATCGCAATTTGACCTGTAGAGTAAGTAAAGCACCGTAAAGCTGGATGGCTGGATATGTGGAGAATAAGAGAAATAAAGAGGGGAAAGCAGCCCAGAGTGCTATAGATAGAAACAGATTGAGTGAATCGAGGGACCGTGGAATCGAATCAATCCACGCTCTCTCGCTTCCTCGGTCTTTCGGTGAGGCCGGAAGCGATTACGTCGACTGTCGCGTCGTTTAAAAGGCCTTACGGTTACGTGGAAACCAGGGAGAAAACGCCGATAATGCGACCTCACTAGAACTTTAACGACTCTCCAGCTTCTACATGTCAAATGCAGCGGTTGCCGGCCCCCCCCTTTATAGGGAAGCCGATGATAAGATCAGCCATCTGATTGCCGCGCAATTTTTGAGAATATTATTATTATTGTTGGGACGTTGATTCTGTCATTTGGGGAGCCGCGCGGCCTCCCACCGGAAATACGACTTTTATGTCCATTACGTGCGTGGACTCTTGCGTGGCGCAAATACACTCTTACTCGCCATTTTTAATAATTTGACGTTACATTTATACAGCTGGACCTCTCTTCAAATCCCTTCTTTCCCAATGCAACTCTAATACAAATGACAGGAGGCGCTTTGGTAGTTATAATGTGCTAGAGTCCCGTTTAATTGGAAGATGCAGCGACGAATTTGTAAAATGCCATGTATTATGCATATTCGTGAAATAAAGTACGTTTCATAATGCGAGACGATGATATCTTCTCGTTCAATAATTTCGAGGGTTTTGCGCATTAAGAAATAAGATTTGCGATCAAGTATATTTCATAAAGAAATTCGATACTTATAGAGTTTCGGCTGTTTTAATAATAAATCAAGTCATAATATTCTCTGCGGGGGTTTTTTTAGAGTCACGTGGTAAGATTCTCACTTCAATCGTAATTAAAGAATCTTCTAATAATAAATATCTATTAAATTGCCAAAAATATGTTTGCTTAATGAGATATCTCGTTTATGTGATGACGATTGGTTGAAAAAAATCTGTTCGCCAATTTTCCCTTCATATTCGTTCCTCAATTGAAATTACCAAATTTCAATATCATCTCAGTATTAACATGTAAGCAAACATTGTAAATAACTCGAGGCTCAATATGGAAAATATACTTCAATGTTTATGTATATGAAAAAACCTTTTGGAGGCGTATTACTTAAACTTGATATATTATTCATTAAATTTTAAAGGTCGATTTTTTCAAATTTAAATCTTTATAACATATTTTTTGTACTGCTTATAGATGGGAAATATTTGCGAAATACTTTTCAGTTGTATGTTTGGCGAAAGAAGAGCTTGGAAAAGTTAAACATTACTCAAACGTTACGTATTATCGATCTCTTTAGAAAAAATTAACTTAAATCCAGAATAATTTGCGCCGATAAATTCATTAATTTAATGCGATAAATTTCACATTTGCTTCACATAACATATAACTATATTGTCGTGCACGTAGAATGGCATTGATTTATTCGTTAACCTGCCTACGATATTTATTTAATTTATATAATCGATTTTATATAATCCGTCGATATATTTAAATCTAATAATAATCTTTCGTGCCATTCTTCAAGTATAATCGCGCCAATTATTTCTATTTTATATCGTGGCATATTTGTGTAAAAGTATACTACCATTACGTACGCGGCTATAGTTTTGGTTAAACATTTTCATACTAAATTCAAGTTCATAAACTTTTTCTCAAGTAAAATAGCTTTTCATAATTCCGTATAAAACTTTATATTGGAATCTTTGTTTTAGAAGCGCATAGAAATTCATATAAACGCGAAAGTATGTGTAACTATATTTGCTCCATCCATGAATAATAATAAATAAAAGATTCAGAAATAATACATGATTTTATAAAGGGCACATTGCCTACGAAACAATTTGCCGAGCATAAAGCAAATTCTTATACGCCATTCTCAACTGTTTTCATCTCCTACGCCACTTGGTGACTCTACACACACACACACATATGCATACGTATATATTAATCAGGGCTAATAATCAAATGGAATCTTTCATGGAATTGCTTCGTGTTCCCTCCGTCTCCTAGTCAAAAAGACCTCCCTGCCAATTCAAGAATACTATTAATAATCTCTAATAAATGACCGCCAATGGGCCTCCGTGATTTGATGAAATAGCTCCGACTTTTACAACTTTCGCTATCAATCTCAAAGACGATCTTGGACTTTGACGCGGCAAAATTTGAACTACCCGGCAACCAGTTGACCAGAATTTAACAAAACTAATGAATAAGCTCCGGGGCTCACGGACAACTCCCATCGACATATTATAAAAGCACTGGAGCTTATTTGCCCGCAACTCAACTTCTAACCAGCAGAATACTACTCTGCACACAGGCACACAGACACATAGTGGTGAGATATCGTAAGAGAGGCTGGGCCGTGAACTGTTGCTCACCGTCATCAGATCCTTACCTGTCTTGCCCCGTGATATACCCGGGAAGCTATCCGACTCCTTCAACTGCACGCTAAATATGGATCTTATCCGATTAGCTCGTGCAAGCATACCGTCCTCGTGATGGGACTGCTGATGCTGCTGATGCTCGCGCTGCCTCGACCTCAGCTGGGATGAGCAATCGACGGCGTGGTGGCGACGACGATGGCGTCGCTGGGGCTGCCGGAGCCCGACGAGCCCCGCGTCCTTGGTCGCGCGAGAAATGGGCTGGACGGGCGCTAGGGAGGCCGGCGAGTCGGCCGTTAATGGCGTGGAGTCGGAGGTGGCCCCGCGTAGCCGGGCGAGGGACGAGGCTGCGGACAATGGCGGCGAGGGCAAGCCGACTCCAAGACGCGGTCCGATAGTCAAACCCGAGCGCATGCTGTGGGTGCGGTTGATGTGGACGAGGACGCCGGGTTTTAACGGCCAGCGTGGCGCAGCTGGCTGCTGCTGAATATTCGTGTGCGGGGTCGTCGAGTGGCTCGAGGAAGCTGCTGGCGATGGCGGTCCACCCTCCGGGCTTTATATATTGATTTGATTATGCTACTCGCTTATTAAGAGCTGATGGCAAAGCTTGTTTTATGCTGATGTAAGCAGCTTTTTATTGCGGAGAGGACAGACGCGTGTTTGCGCGCATTGAACGTCGTTGTTGATAATTGTTCGTAAACAAATGTGAATATGAATTTCAATGGATTTTGGAGCGCGCTTGTAATCGATCCATTTTTTCGCACTTGTTCGAGGATCACAATTTCATCGATTTTATAATTTATTATATTTTGCCCTTTAGCTTACGAGGCCGTTAATTTAGTAGTGATCTCAGCGTTCGGTCAGCCGCGACAATGCTTGTGCTTTTAACGCGAATTTCGTCAGATAACTTTCATTGCAATTCCGACCGGCAGCGCGACGAAAGTTATATTTTGAATAATAACGACTCGACTTTGTAATTGGCCTGCGTAGAAATAGTTTTTACGATAACTTTGCTTTGTTTAAAAAAAAATATTTTCATTTCGATTACAATGAAACGGAAAAACCAAGTCCATTCTCTCTCTGTTTTTTTTTAATTTTTTTTTTTTAATAAAAAAAAGACGAAACAAAAAAAAACAAAAAAAAAACAAGTAATTCCACGCCCAATGAAGAATATATATATATATATATATATATATACGTGCTCATCCTACACTTTCAAAAGCAATTTTGCCAGCCAGCAATTCGAAACCACAATCACCACCACCACTAAGACCTTTATTACTATTGCCACTACTTCCACTACCACCACCGTGTAACCAGTACTCATAGTCATTCCAGAAGTAAAAGAACCAATAAAAAAAAAAAAAAGTGAATAAGAGGAA
The DNA here is from genome assembly GCA_030522565.1 of Ceratosolen corneri. Classification (NCBI taxonomy): domain Eukaryota; kingdom Metazoa; phylum Arthropoda; class Insecta; order Hymenoptera; family Agaonidae; genus Ceratosolen; species Ceratosolen corneri. Next base: position 33,193 of record JAPYYT010000560.1, read on the forward strand.
GAAAAGCTGCGGTAAGATTCGAGTCGAATACTTCCTTATCTGTGTTCTTGCGTGAAGCTGAAGGTACCGGGACATGCAACGCGAGGAGAAACGACGAAAACAGAAGAAGAAACAGCTGTTTGCAGATATTTCATTCTTTATTTTGTCCATCTGCTCTTTGATTCGTTCATTCGTACATCGACGATTTCATGCTTCGAAGATCAAGCAATACGCTTTTAATTCTCCTCTAAAACTCCTGTCATTCCAATACGACCACCGCTCGCATCACTTTTTTATTCGCAAATTTTCTTCTTTTCTTTTTTTTTTTTTCTGTTTCGAGATTGAGTATTACGGAGCAAATTCCATCATTTGCTCTACAATGATTATGAAGACTCTTTCTATTGGAAGTTTGAGAGAGACATACATATATAGATATATATAAGTAGTATAATAGTAATGTAATGGGAAATGTTATCGTAGTTAAAAAAGTTTATCTAGGATAATTAAATATTTGTCGAAATTACGTTTTTTTGTAAAAAGAATTTGGCCAAGTCGTTAGCAGTGACTAGAAATTTCCGCTTTAGTTGAGTAATTTTGTTTGCATTACACATTTGTAGTTCATATTTTGAAGTTTATTTTAAGCAATTAAATAATTATTTATAATTCATATAATTCTTATCCTAAACTTATTCTTATTACAATTCACATATTACTACAAATCACGTATAAAGTAATTTTATATTTTCTCGCAAATGTTGTACTAAACGTACTAATCTATTTTCAATCTTGATAAAAAATATTGTCTGATGTGTGTCTCGTGTACCACGCGTATCTATATTTTCGCAGAAACATTAATTAGTTTGAAAGTTTGCAAATGATGTACTGAATCTTAGAATTAACTACTTACATGGCTAGTAATTAGCTTAGTTTGGTAATTAATTTTTTCTTAACCATTATCCCTATCATATAGGAAAGCTAAACTTTGTAAGAATATATGGTAATTATAGATTAAATTCTCTAATAAACTTTGTCTAATCAAACTAATTCAATTAAAAACAAAAAACGTAATATTTATTTCATATAATACTTCTTATTGTATAATATCGACCTTTTTGCTTGAATTCTCATAATAAAAACTATATTCGATTTGCTACGTAGCTCAAGTAATATCAGTTCAACATTTTATATTATTCATATATTAATATATATATATATATATAATTTTTCACTGATTAATTGGGCACGCATCTGGCACACTGAGCCTGGAAATTAATTATTAATTACCGACTATTGTTTATTTTCCGCATAACGATAAATTTACAAAGAATATTGCCTAGTGCTCTATATTATAAATAAGAATTCTCGGATTTAGGGAAAAACTAATGTTTTTATGAATTTCCACGGATTACTACGTATGTAGGAAGAATTTGATTACTCTATATTTGCAGTTTGAGGAAAATGTATAGATTTGCTCGAAAGGATACGGGAAAATGAGGGTCGCAGAAATCAGGTTTTTTTTTTCCAATCCATTCATAATGACTGTCACATAGAAAAATAGTGTCGAAAGAAAAAAATTTACTATATATTATTGGTTTTGTTTTGGCCGTATAATTATAGTAAAATAAAGACTGAATTTTCTGAAATAATTATTTCAGTATTAAACGGACGAAAGCTTGTTACTAAACATTTTAATAATTCAATAAAATATCTATATAAAATACATAAGAGTTTCGAGAAATTATTATTATTCATTTTATTATTTTCATGATTATGTACTCGAGTTTTTATTTTGTGAATAGAATTTTTTAAAATGACGTTTTTGTGGATTCAAGGTTGGAAGTCCTTATTAATAAATAAAGGAAATAATTTAATGATAATACTTTAATTATTGTTTCAACGTGATTTCATTCAATCAATTATATTATATTATAATTGCGTTATATAATTTTTATATAAATAACAAGCCTAAATAATTAGGATATATAACTTGTAATAAATACTTTCATTATAATATTTATATTATATATAACATCAACTATCTATATAAGTATTTTAAATTATTATAAACTACATTTGCTATAAACTATATTTGCCATGTATAATGTGAATTGAATTTAATTGAAGTAGAAAGTAGCAAAGATTTTGCTATCTACGGTTAGTATAAAGTAACGACTATACAAAATAATATATGAATGATATTTTATCATTTAAAAGTCATATTCTATTTATAAAAGTAACGGAATCCCCAAACGGTGTATATTTATATAAATAATTGTAATATAATCATACATGATGAATAAACGAAATTTTACATAATTACATTCAGAGAAAATAATTATTGAAAATATAGAGAAGACTCGATGGTACGATGAGATATTTTATTATTTCAGTACGTAGAACAAGTGTTTATAACTTAATATACTTCTTTGTCAAATTATGTTTAAATTTAATAAAATGCAATTTCTTTAGATTCATGACTGGCAATTTATGAAAAACGCCCAAGTTATATGTTTTACTGCATTTCTTATTTAAATAAATATTTCTTCATCAAGATTCGGTATTTACGTAGACTCTATATTAAATTATAAATAACTGTGTCAATTAAACTATTAAAAATAATCTTTTTAAACGGCACATATTAAATACCATAAAGACATGATTTTATTTTATAATTAGTTTTTTTAAAATGGTAAAATATAATTTAAAAAATATAAAATATCTTTCATTATGGAGTTTTATTAAGGAATGATAATATTTACACTATAAAAGTAGAGAATAACTAAAATATCTCTGGCTATAAATTTTAATGTATTGAAATTTTTACTACATTCTTCCCATTAATAATAATAATAATACACGAGCATCTATTATTTTATGTAAAATAATTTTAAAATAACATTTCTAAATTATGAGACACACACGCACCCACACACAAATATATATATATAATAACTGAATTTTATTTTTGTATAAATATATTAGTATTAGTTTATATATACATATATATATATATATATATATATATAGATATGTGTGTGTGTGTGTGTGTGTGTGTGCGTATAGAAGGTGTTTGTCATAGTTTCAATATAGAATATTTTTATAATAAATATTTACATCGGATACTTTAAATAATATTTTGTACTCGTATTTTCTCAACTTTAAATATAATTCCTATCAATTGCAAAAAATATCTTATTCGATAACACATATTCCCATAATATTTTGATTCCTTTAACTTATATTTGCAATTGAAACATCGCAGGATATAAATATCAAATAATGTCTTATTTCTATAACTGAAGAGCCCTTACCTTTTTCAAACAGTTTTTGCGTAAGACGGTGTGCTGCATACATATATATTATATATATACGTAAATAGATTATAGCGGAAAATAAATTGATAGTATTCAAATATGCATAGGACTCAAGAGTGCGAGATAGAAAACAAATATAAGATTGTAATGCAGAGAAAATAAACAAAATCGTCTTTATGCAATAAAAATGGAAGTAAGAGAAGACGGTTGTAATGGCACATCAGCTATTTTCTACGTGCATTTATATAAATATATTTTAGTGCAAAGCAGCTTGAACTTTCGATATTACACTTTTGAAATAGATTGAGTTGGAAAGGGAGAGTCGATTTGTAGAGGAGGAGGTACTAGAGCGCTTATTTCCACATGCGAATGTAATAATAATTATTTGTGCATTTAATAATGTGATTATATGCTACGTCGGAAGTGGTAACGAGAGATAACACATTTTTAATTACTTTATCGAGTCTAGGCGGCGTAATTTACAGAACGGTTGATATATCATGATATTTAAATAATATTTTAATACGGGCTCGCAGTTTTTAGTGTTGATCCGAGTATTATTATTATTATTGTTATTATTGTGACGGCTTATCCGTAATAAGTATGTAATAATATTGCGCAAGCTCCATGTTTTATTAAATTATAATTTATTTTTCGAGATAGAAGACAATGATTATTAATAATTAATCGTTACGCGTGTTATGCGTGCGTAATTGTGTTTATGGCATCGTTCATTGCGAATGAAATTATTTTAATTCTAAGATGATAAATTGCCAGCTCGTAATGGACAAGTTTTGCAATAGACAATTAAGAGATAATAATTTGACTTTAATGCTAATGAATTTTTTCGGTAATTTATTAAAAAACGTAAATTACGGATACGGTATTAGATTTTCAACGCAATTTGTAGAATATTGTAGAATTTAATATAGGCAAACTTCAGCGTGGTGTCCTAGAATTCACCAAATAATATATCTAGTTTGTAGTCAAATGCAGATGTATAAAATAAAAGTGTGCGAGGGAGAGGGCAAGGAGGGAAAACGGAAAGACAGAGAATGAATAAGAAAGACGGACAAAGAGACAGGCGAACGGAGAGAGAGACATGGATAGTGGGAGAGAGAGATGGATAGTGGGAGAGAGAGATGGATAGTGGGAGAGAGAGAGAGAGAGAGAGACAGTGGGAGCGGTGAATGAGGGTGGGAAGGGGGGAATTTTATGGTGTGCAGTGATGTAGAGTGAGACAATCGGTAAAAATCAACGGTATTACGTGAAATGAACCGATATATATATCTCACTCTGACGTTTATGCGCCATTGTTTTATATAAATTTGGTAATAAAATTGTTGTTCAATTTCTGGTCAAAGAAGCAATGAAAATGAATTTTTGAAAAAAATCATTCAATTAAGTGCAATTGAACAGCATGAAATGCATAAACTGATAATCTTACGCTCGCACGCATCGATCATTTCAAATATTAAAGTTCACTTCAGTTTATCACTCGAACGAAATTTAAACAAAACGAGCTTATAATAAGAAGTTTTAGCGAGAGAAACTTTACGCAGTTTTTGAAATATTTCTTTAATATAGAGTTTAATATTTTTAATACCTTATATGAGCATTGTTTGATAATATAAGCGTCGTATATTATACTGTTTGTTGTATAGCCTTGACATACACACAATTACGTATTCCATTCGGTATTCCTATATCGAATAAATTATTGCGAGCCATAAAATTGTCATTTCCCGAGATCTATTCTACCGGCCAACAAAAGCCCCGTATCATTAAAAAAGCCGCCAGTAGCTTAAGTCCACCTTTACAGAGCCTGTCCTCTCAAGTCCAAGAATTCGTGCTCGCATCAAAAAAGAGAGATAAAACAAATTCCTAAAATAATAATAAAAAGACTCGTCGGATCAAGGAATTACCGACATCAACCCGCCCCACTGGCCCTTCCTCCTCCTCCTCCCCCCAAATCTCACTCCCACTCTCCTCCCACTCGCTACAAGTACCTCTCCCACTGTGTGTGCATCAATCTTCTCCTCCCAACTTCATTAAAGATGCGAGTGCGCCATATTGTCGCGATTCTTGCGAAATAAGGCAAAAGCATAGATGTGGCATAGTACGCATGCGCCTGCGAGTACTTAAAATTTACGTGGCTGCATTCACCCTGAGAGTGCGATCGTGCATAAAAAGTAATAGTGGGTTTGTTCTTTCATTGTCTTGGTTCTTGTTGTACTTACTGTTCGCGCTCCTCCAGCTCGACCACTCGATTATTGTCTGTGCGTGTGTTTAGGTAAGAGGTCCGGATTTAAAAAGCGGGAAGGAAGAATTCAAAGAAAACAAAAAGAAATGAACATTTGAGTACAGCGTGTTAGTGAAGTCAGATCGTCCAATGATCTGTGCCTGTCCATATACGCGCAACAAGTTTAATAAAATAATTGCCTATATATATGTGTGTCTGTATATATATATATATGTGTGTATATATATACACATGTATATGTATAAATGGAGTTTGGACTGTAGATTTAGTGAAATTGGCCACTATCAAGTACTGATTCATTTACAGCAATAATGAATGCATAAAATTTTCGAGGCACATAATTTATTTTAAATATGACGAAAAATTAAAATTACTTCTCAGTGAATTCCTCAGTATCAGTTAGAAATTTACGAGGATATTATTCTTAGATGTGATAGCTAAACTTCATAAAAATTCTAGTTATCCTATAAATCAATGAGATAAATTAGAACGATAATAATTATAAAAGCATATTTAAACACTTTAATAATATCTCCATAATACTGTTTATCTATTATATCAATTATTTATAACAAGTTGAAATGACTTAAGAATGTAGCTGCAATTACTATTGCGCAAAATATTCAATAAACAATTTATGAAAGCATGGAATTTTTAGTGGAGATGCACGAAGTAGAAATTGTAAATGAAAATATTGAAATTGCATATAGTTTAATGATTTTATGTATGGAATATAAGATTATGAGTAAATTTTATGAAGTTTATGTCTTTGGAACTTCTCGAACAAATATTAAAATTAAATCTATGCATTTATTAAGGTAAACGATTATGTCATGGTAATGGTCTAAATATATTAACAAATATACATACATATATATATATGTATATATATATATATATATACAAATATTATATATATATATACAAATATTTTATTCAAACTTGGAAATTAAATATAAATTTTTACGTATATTTTATCGTAAATTCTGTATTCTTATATTTTTCTTTTGCAACTCCGATGAAATGGAACTTACTTATATTGCAAATGAGTATTATCATTCTTCAAAAATTTTCAAAATAATTATTAATAAATTTGGCAATTATAGTAGGGATTAAGTTCGCATGTACTTAAATTTAGTTATGTCAAAGCTTTTTAAGATATTGAGGTAACTCACATTTTAGTTTACTATGCTTCCTTCGACACATGAGAAAGATGGCGGCACAGATGACAATTAAAATTAGGATAATAATCACTGTTACAGCAATTATGATGACAAGTAAGTCGCCGTCGAGTCTCAGCCACCACGGGATGTTTGCTAAAAGAATTATGAAAAGGCCGTTTCAATTAATATTTCAATATTTTCAGTTCGATAATTGAGGGTGAAATTGTTGTTACATTTTTCTGTATCAATTATTTTAGCGAACAAAGTTACAAATTATAAAGGAATTTATACTTGTGAATTAAAAATGAAATGTGATCGATTTCGATTTTCTATATTTTCCACTAAAATTTATAATTTCTATAAATTTCTATAAATTGTAAACAGTTCATTAAATTAATGCAGACTGTAAAAATGTATTTAATATATAAAAATCAACTTTAAAACTTTGAATATATAATTCGAGCGTAATTGCGGATAATTTGAACATTTAATTTTTTGCATTTCAAATTAACAGTAAATTTCATAAAAATAATCGTTTACGCAAATGTAAGACAAATTTCTTCAAGTACATGCAGTATATGTACATTCTCCATGTATTTTAAATGTTAAATTAATAATATTTTAACGCGGAGGTCCGAGTGCCAGGAAATATCAACGTTTCCTGAATGCAGCGGATAAAATTTTATTTTACAATAAACGCAGATAAGCGCAACATATATTTCTTTTAATATTCAAAATACTTTTGACTTAATAAGAGAAGGCACATAAGTATCTCACTAACATGACTCTCGAATGAATTCTTGAATATGCTAATAATACATTTCGTACGAATAACTATTTTTCGCATGCACTTTTTTTTGCAGTTTACATTATTTTTTCATTCTATTCTGTTTTGTATGCGCGCGCGCGCGTTATTTATTTATCATAAGAGCATTTCTTTATTTCGGAAAAATATTAAAACGCCCTTGTTCAATGCGATTTATCAAAACTTTTTATTAACACGTGCTCCGAAGGGATTCATGCAAAAGTGAATATAAGGGAAAATGATATTTTACATCAATCTCTCTCAAATTTATAAGTAATGCAGTTTAATCACGTCCTATATATGTACTGTTTCAAATATTTAAATGAAATTCTAGCAGATAATCATTATGCTACTTCCATGCGCACTACCAATGGGAGAGTTTTTTTTTTTCTTTCCTGTATTTAAGAACTCAAAACTATAACGAAATTACTTTCAAATAGCCTCCCTCCTCCTTATTACTTTTTTCCACAAAAATTATACGAATACCCATCAAATTTTTGTTATTTAAATTTTAAATGTAAATTTCTTATTTTTATAGTTTCATGCATATTGAATATCCAACTGAGCAAGTAAATTCTACATATTCGTCCGCAAAATTTTACTTATTCATCAATCTTTTATTATTAGATGTAGTCGAATTTGTTTTAGAATTGCTGCGACGATTAGTATTTCTCTCTTGAGAAACAATTGATTATTTTTTTACGCTTAAATTGTATTATTTGGTCAAATTAAGCAAAATAATTTCAACCAAGACTCATTAAAAATATATAGTATAAATAAATTCAATAAGTATTCCGAACGAATATATGTATTATTTTTAATTAAAAATTACTTTGTTTTATTAACCCATTTGCTTATTATATGGTATTGCTAGATTAACTTTATCGGCTGTAATTCCCGATCAAATTAAATTAACAATTCTCTTATTAAAGTTCCTTGAAATCAGAAAGTCTTTTTAGTTGGAAAAACATATAATCCAAATGAAAAATAGCATTTTTAATGCCCAAGATTATTTAAATACGAAGCACTGCCAAGTCAGCTTAAAGGGCACAGAAATTATGAAAAATATAATTATTTGAATGCAAAAGTGATTTTATGCTTACAGATATGTCAAACGTCTTTTTATTTAGAATACGTGCTAATTGATAATATTGATGATAGCATTAATGAAACAAAATTTCCAACTTCAAGTATTTCGCAGTGATAAGCTGAATTAATGCACACATTTGCCTTATCACATAAGTCCAGTAATTTTTCAGAAATTCTCGTGCAAATAGGTTCCACAAAATATATATAAATTTCTCAAATGTGGCAAATTTTATACTTTTACAATATTCTACACAGTACATATACGTCACATTAAATACAATAATATAGCAATTGTTCCACTTACTATCAAGTCCTTGGTGTGCTAAACAAGTCATTGAAAATACATTTATTATACATAAAACTCTCAATCATTCGAATACATGTGACTAAAGATATCTTTATTACATGAAATATTTAAGCTCCGTTCTAAAGAGATGCGGCTTCTATTTATTTAATTTATTTAGTTAGACTTTGTACGTGTGACGATTAAATGGAAATGGGTGTTGGTAGGTCAGATTTCATTGAATTTCATTCGTCCATTCGTGATTGTTAAGATCGAACATTTTATTGAAATTATTATAAACAACTAATGTGTATAGTAAAAGGCAAGAAATGTACGAATCAAACAAAATTATATTAAAAATCATGATATTAGCTTTCTCGTAAATTATATATTGAATGCACTTGAATCAAGTGCCATGAAATAAGCATGAAACGAACAAAATAAACCAGTGCATCGTAAATATTAATATCATTAATTATGATAAAAATAATTTTCCATAATTTACAAGTTGCTTAAAAATTTTACATTTATCCACAGTTCCGCACGTATACTCCAATCAAAAGAATAAATTATTAATTGACACAATTGAGTGGAGGATTTTCAACATTTCTAACTAATTTAGTCTCTTATTTACGCGCCATTAAAGCAATGCTTTTGCCAACGAAATTTTCCTACATCATTTCGTAAAATTTATCTTGCATTAATTTCGCTCTCAAAATCAATGGAACGATGAAACATCGTGAAAGTTGTTGTATTGCGTAGCCGAGCACTCGACATATCATCACACACCTTCAATTACGTACACATATACGTGAGATAGTTATCTGTCATTTAGCAACAACGCAGCTTGCAATTTCAAGACCTATTTTGAGGCGGAAAGCGCCTTGCTTTCTATGAGTGCGATGCAAGCTCAATTGAAAATAATAGGAAACACCACGGATTCCCTAACGTCATTAGTAAGAGCGAAAGAGTTGCTCAACACTTACCTGGCACATGTCGCTCGCACGAGTTGGACTGCCCGATGCTGTTGTTGGCCACGCACACATAAGTCCTGGGACTCGTAACGGAATCGTCGAGGGGCAGATAGCTTTTGCCATTCACAATACTCGATACCTGCTCGATCGTGTCATTGTCACTTTTCAGTGACCATTTGAAGCCGTAGTCCGTTGGATTCCCATCGGCACTGCACACGACGTAATCCTTCCCGTCCATTACCTCTTTATCAACCTGGCATTCGGGCTTGTCTGCGTGAAAAAAATTGTCCAATACATATGTGTACGCGTGCGCGCGTGGATATGTGTGAGAGCACGACACGGGAGTAAATGATCGAGGCTCGACTTGTATTCGGAATTTTCTTTTTGTCGACACTGAAACTTTTAGTAGTCGAATAGTCTAAAGAGCCAAGTGTTGCGCGAGCCTATTGAATTCGCTTGTGCTGCGGATTACGAATTTAACGAGCGAAGATAATTAATGTTTATTAAATGGAGAGGCTCGGAAGTAATAGTCGTTCACTTTCAGTTACCGCTCCTCATTATTATTAGCACGAGCATTTAATATTTCGCGCAATTTCGCGCCCACTCCACGGCATTTTTTTACTTCCAAATGTGGATAATACTTTGCAATGAATGATTTCTGCTCTTTGACGATAAAAAAAAAAAAGTTGCCTCGTAAGTAATATTGCGCGTTGAAAGTGTGAAAAGAAAGATTATTTATTCGATGCATCGTATGGCAAAATAAATGAATTGCTAAACTATTCTCAGTACAAAAATATACTTTTGCAATATAATTTCCAATCTACGCTGTCTTGATTGCTACACCGTAAATTATTCATTTAAAGTTTTTAAACTTTATCGGCATTATCAACATTCATAGATCCGGCATCTTTTTTTTCTCTCTTTCTGTTTTATGTTTTTTCCACGAGACAAACTTTATCCACACACCCAACGTCCTCACACCACACTATTACATCGTCACGCAAGAAAAAAATGACTTTTCAACTACTGCAAAACAACCCTGATCTCACAACAATAATTTCACAGATAAAATATACTACTACTACTACTCGACCTACATTACTCCGTACAAATAACTTTAACGAACCGCACTTAATTGCCATTTACTACGGATCTTAAAATAAATTCCCTCCCCACAACCTCCTGCACCATGTGCTTTCATACTCACATTGGACATTTATATAGGTCGAAATAATCGCACTACCAATCTTATTATTGGCCTGGCAAACATAAGTGCCCCGGCTATTACGGGGGAAGGGTGTCTTAAAGTGCAGCACTGAGCCCTCCGATATTATTTCGGACTTGCCCTCTCGATACCAGCGGTACTGCGGATCTGGTCGGGCCGTAGCGTTGCACGTTATTGGCTCCGGTATATTGTCCACCACGACGTTCACTATCTTCCTCGAGATGGTCAGACTTTCCGGTGGAACTGCAAGCAAAACGTTCTTTATACGTGGAGTGTTTGGGGGGATCGGCATATATCGGCAATAACCTCCTCCTTATTGGCTTATTAGCTCGATTGGCGACTTTGCGATAAGTCAGCGAAACTCAATTGATGGCTCAATTAGAGTAATTGGAACGAGTACTTTATATGCATTGGCGAAAGAATGGAAGGGTATTGTACTCACAATAGACTTCAATCTTCACGGTGCTGGCAACACCTGGCCCAATGTAATTGGACGTACTCATGCACGTGAACGTGATATCATTATCAACGACGCGATCTAGCTGTCCGGAAGGCCAAGCCGTCAGATTCCAAACGAGGGACGAATTAATGCTCTCGAAGTCGTCGGTGCGGAGGTTCGGCGGCGCCCGGTTGTTCTGCACGTAATATTGTCGCGTATTAGCAAAGTCGATTGTTTTGTTATTCTTCATCCAGAGGATATCGCAGAGGGGTGAGCACTCGACGTGGCAGCCAAGACTGACGTTCGTTGCATTAAATACGAAGCCGACGAGCTGCGGCAGCTTCTTTATGAATGCCGGTGGCGCTGGAAATGTCAGATTATCCAATACCTTAGTACCACACATATACATATACATCTCTCAATGTCCCACTACATGAATGCGCGAGCAACGTCGAGGACAAGGAATAGAAAAACTCGTAGCAATTACAGAGCCTATAATATTGGCGATTAGCATTATTTCACGTAAAGCATTAACGGGATGATAGTTTGACGTGGTAATAAGACGTGGTGATTGCAGTTGTGGTATGGTAATGAGAGCAATAGAGACACTTGGGAATGACAGAAATGTAATGGTGAGATTAAATAATGGGAGGGGGGGTGAGGCTTCCAATAATTACCGGACACGTTGACGAAAGTGGTGGCGGGATCGCCGTCGCCGGCCTCATTGTTCGCCATACACGTAAAATTCTCGAGATTTTCCAGCCGAGCCTTGTCGACTCGATAAACTGCCTCGTTCTCCTCGGAGAGGCGCACTGGGCCACGAAACCACTTGAAATCCCTGGCCTCGGGTCGTCCAGGATCCTTGACCGAGCAAGTAATGTTCAACGGCCCTTTCTTTACGACTCTTTCGGGCTCGTAGGAAATCGATGCGGGACCCGGCTTATCTACGTGAAAAATTTGGTTTGTCATGCTTTTTATCGATATGGCTTTGCGTAATATGAAATAAAGGTCGGAGGTCGAAGGATTTATGGAGTTGTAGTATGGGAGGTGCGGCGCGGTCGTTTAATTTAGCCGAGGAGAAAGAGAGACTCTTGCCCTTTACATTGAGGGGGGCATGTAATTTATAAATAATTTCTTCCGACCGCAGCTAAAGGCGACACTCGATTAATGTGATTACACCAACGTGACATTTCAATGTTTGGGGCGATAAATCGAAACGGAATATTGCGCGCAATTGCAATTACAATGACACGAGTGTCTTATAGTAGAGAATATTTGTAAAAATTTCGCGGTAATTTAATTAATTGTAATGGCAAGCTATTAATAAGGAAAACTCTGCCGTTTTTCAGTGTGTAAAATAATTTACCCTTTGACGATAAATGCTCATAATGCTTTGCTAATTTAAGGAGATAGTTTACTCTAATTAATTCATTTTCAAGATTATTTCGTAGTACAACAATATTAAATAATTTCTGGCACACTCAAACGAAATATAATATTGCTGAACGACACTACTTTAAAACACACGTACCATCTTTTGAAAACACACGCTCACGCGCACACGCACACACGCACACACATATATAGTACATATAATACATCGTCGTAGGTGCAATAGAAATCAAACAATAATTTACAATGTTGTTAAGAATGGAAAAAGTTGAAAGCTTGTGTATGAAATTTTCGTCTTTTGTGTTTGTAAACAATAAAATTGAACAAAGTTCGAAAAAAAATCAGCAAATTTATTCAAATTATTCAGGCGATAATATTTTAAATGATGTATTATATTCAATTATATAGCTCTTTTATAGAAATTGCTTTCTCTCTCTCTGCACTCTAACACATCGTCAATGAAAAGAATATAAAATTTGAAATAAATTTTTTCATATTTATTGTACGAAACTCTAACCTTTTACACGGCGTTCAGCAGAATATTTTCTTCGGGAGTTTCCAGCTTATTTGCAAGCCATTATTTAAATATCATTTGACAAATAGAAGTCATATCTTTTCATACTATCATACTTTGTTTCTAATCCTAATACCGTTTTTCCAATTCAAACTAATACATAAGTTGCGGTATTTTTCATGTTTATAATGAGATGACTGAATGCAGATGACTTGGATCCTAATTTATATAGAAAATACAGTAGGAGGCGAGAATTGATTCAACTTTAAATTGGAGGGGCGAGCATAGTATGAGCTTAGCGTAAAGAATACTGGAAATAATAGGCATTAGAAGTTTCATTAAAGTTGGGCGAAGGCTCGTGGCCATAAAAGTCTCGTCCCTTGCCATCGAATGAGATGGCGAGAGATGTAACGGCAGCAGCAGCCCCGCACCAAGCGCAATAAGTGCAAAGAAACGCGCGGCAAATACAAAGCATGTAAAGTGCGAGGGGAAAGGGGGGGTGGGGGGCAATGAAGTGGAAGTGTAGGCGAGCCTGCGTAGGTTAAGGGAAGTGATGTATCCGGGCACGTACAGTGTACAACGATGGGGGTATTTGAAGATATTGGACCCCAGCCAGCGGCATTTCTTCCCTCGCAAGAGTAGTTGCCGTGGAAGGAGCGGCCCACCGACTCCAGCAGTAGTTTACTCGGATCAATATCGCAGAACTCCTCGACGGAGGAGGCGTTGCGCGAGCAATCCGGGAGCTCCTTGAGGAGGTCGCCCTCGAGGTACCATCGCACTGCCGACAGGTAGTTTGGGTTCCCGGCAATCACGTCGCAGCTCAGCGAGACATTAACGCGCGCCGCTTCGTTGATCGGGGCGTTGGGCTCCATTGTGACTGCCACAGTCGGTCGAACTGGAAAGTATTTTTTTCAAACAATTGGTAGGGTACCGAGGGCGCCAATTCTTCTCCCCCGCCCCCATCGCGTTAATTGAGCGAGAACTCTTTATGGGATCTTTTGGCTTGGCACTCAATTTATGCTAATGCACTGGCATTTGGTTGGCTGAGATTTTAGTGGCGACTCCTTTCATTTACTCTGTCGTTGTGATTATTCGCGTATTTATGCACAGCCGATACGCGCGATTGCCAAACGAACGCTCGATATCCCCTCATAATAAGCATTATCAATTGATTTAAATAACTCTTTGTGGTTATTTCACTTGAAAGATCCGACGCTCTTCTGCTCTTGCATATTACCACCTGGGCTACCGATTTTTTTCTACGTCCGAGCATTGTCCTTTCTGCCCATCAAGTGAATAAGTATACGAAAAGAAGAGGGAAAGCACCTCGTAATAATTGCTCTTTCGCGTGCAAACGGCGGATTAATTGGAAAATCTTGGCTCGAATCAAGATGATAATACGTTGCCTCTCATTTAAAGCGTCTAAAGTCTCAGATCCAGGAGTAATATGCAGCTCCTTGAGCCCATTGTAAAATATAATATACTTTTCAATATTCACGGCCATAATATACATACATAATATGGAGACGTCGATAAAGTCGCGGGAACTTGAGCTGCCGAAATCATTTTGCAGGATGCACGCATATTTGCCCATGTCGTTGGATATGGAATTTTTCACCAGCAATGAGGTTAGCTCGATTGTGCCACCCTCGTAACGTTCATCGTTCAAACTGAGATTCTTCCCGTCTCGCTGCCTGCAAAAAAAAAACGAACCATCGATCGAAGCTCCTTAAGATTCGCAATTGTTAAAATCTCTCATAAGCTTCGTCGTTTATTTGGCCTTTGTGACGAGGCTTTATGCCGACTAATTCGGCCCTTCTTTATTAAGCTTTTCTTCAACAACTGCGTAGATTGTAGCTTTACACTCTCTTTACATAACTAAATGGTCGGAGGAATTATAGTGTGTGTATTAATACATTGGGTGACTTCTCGTTCGCTCCCTCATCGCCTCTCTGGCTTACATTTAGATAAAGAAGTGAATTTATTTGCATTATTTTAATTGCCACTATTAAATACTTTGCATACGTTGAAAACGATAAAGGCAAATATTAGCTTGTAAAATATGCAATTCTAAAATAAAATGAAATAACGAATTCAGGCGTTTCGTTCGCCTACTGTCTGTGTGCATACTTTTGCTTCTTTGTTTTTTTTTTTGGTTTTTTTGGGGTTTTTGGGGTTTTTTCGCTTTAAACGTAAAATTATTTTAAAAAAAGGGGAAATAAAATAGGACGAAATGACTTATTCATCCGTAAAAGTATTGCCTAATTTCATGTATAAGCCATTGTTATTCGAATAATGCAACAACGAATGCTACGTACGTTTATTATGAAATATGTTTCCAATAAATATCACTTTGAATGTAATGTAGCAAAGTAAACATTTAGCTTGACAATTAAATTTTATATGCTAATATTTGCAATTAACAAACAATATTTAATCCTGTTTGCTTCGACGCAAAAATTATTCAATACATTGATCTAATAGTGACGAAGATTTGGCCAAAGGAAGAATTATATTTAGAATAAATATTAGTTATTTGGCCATATTTTCTTACCAAATTACGTTTATCAATGTCGCAGGATTCGCCTCGTAATCGCAGAATAACTGAAAATCCTCTGTTTCATTAACCGTGATGGTGTCAGGATTCATCCGGACGATTGGAGGATCTGGAAGATAGAATTGAATCAAATAATTAAAATATATTGTTTTTGAGCGTGAATTGAGGCTTATTTGAAAAATATTGAGAAACAATTAGTTTTTGCGTGTTAAATTCTAATATGTTTGTCGGAATTTCCTGACAATTTGCACAAGGTCGTTGGTATTTTTGTTACGTTTGTTTTGAAATTATTATTTATACTTTTCTATTATGATTTTTAATTTAGAATTCAAATATAGAGAGAATGAGGTGTCAAAAACATTGCTTTGCACTTTCGTTCAATTATTAATGAACTCAAATATCGAGGACGAAATTACATTAGAAATATTAGCGAAGAGAGAAAAAGCTCAAACTTTAGAATTCTAATTGTCTGAATAAACAATTATTCTCAAACCCATGGGGAGCAGTAAGTCTCTCAACAAGATTATTTACACTTTTCTAGAATATTATACGATTGAATGATCATTACAATTGGCAAAATATATATATGTCGTAACAAGACATTTGAAAAAGTAATTTTAATCCCAAACAATAATAGAGTAAATTTTAATAAAAATGAAATTTAGATTATTGCCTTGGCAATATAATTTGAGAATTTCTCGCTCTTATCTTTATTAAATTTATAGTAGGAATAAGTTATTATTGCCGTCATTTATCACACACTCATTTAAATTACATTTTCAATCTTAAAATTTAACGAATAAACTAATCGACTAAATCTGCATTATTTTATTTATTTATTTTCTTTTTTTTTAATAGTAATTACACCTATTTATTTCTATCGACCTCTCTATCGACAATTTGTTTTGTACGAGGAGAAATTTTATTTTCTATATTCTATTGATTAGCAATTTACTTTTCCGATAATTCGCCGTAGAAAGGATTACTATAAATTTACTAAAAATGCACAAAAAATGTAGGGAAAATATAGCGGCGGCAGGAGGTAATAAATTTACGTCATGATCGACTTGTCGTCTCACTCTCTTTCCTTGTAAGACCACTGCCATACATTACAGCTTTTTGCTAACGGATATGTTAACGCCCAGTGGGCAAAAAAATATTCAATGAACTTCTTTGGGATAAGGTTGAGCGCGGAGTTTCGGGTATATTTCAGTGTATGTACATAACTAGCAATTCGTTTGGCGTTTCTTATCCTTCTAAATCATGGAAATAACTTTATAATGGGGTCACTATCCTTATCGCCGTCTTTGAACATGTAGTACATCACATATGCATAAAGAGGAGAGATAAGTATGTACATATAGGGAACTAGTTAACCAGATGTGTAAAGAGCCTCCAGAGAGAGGGAGGGAGAGGGAGAGGAAAACGTGACGTGGGTCGAGAACGAAGAAATTTGCATGATGCTGTTGGTGCAGTATACCTTGCGCGTGTTCGTGTGCGAATACACGGATGAGTATTCTTCATACACTTTAAAAAAGGCTTCCGTTCGTCAAATGTTTTTACCATGCGAATTAACATAATGAGAGCGACGCTGGCGTAGCTGAAATTTAGCTATTTCGATATCGAATAGTCGCAATTGTTTTACTTGACAAATATTTTCCGTGGCTATTTGATGGATTTAATGGATGAAAGTCTGCGCATTCTCGTCTGTGACTAAACTAGTGTAAACAATTACTGCAATTCGATTATTTATCTCGGTCGAAATGTTGGTCAATGGCATTTATTAACAGTAATTTGCCTCTCTCTCTCTCTCTGCTTGCATCGTAAAATGGCAATATCTTTATAATAAATCACGTAATAAGTATTTTAATCACTAATAAGTTCATCACTCATGAGTTATGTGGTTGAACAAAATGTTTCAATATTCAGCGATAACTCGTTGTTTGAGTACGCAGAAGCTCATTTTAAGAAGCGTAATCCGCTGGTTTTCTTCAAGTAAATTGAATCGGATGTAATGTAAAAAGAAAAAAAAAATATTATGATAAATTTAAATCTCCTTGAGAAAAAACTCGAAAACAAAATTTCAACATCATTATATCCATCGAATGCCTTGAAGACAAAAATTTTTCTCAATTCCAATTGTTTGTCAAGTATTTGCAAACCAATATCGAAAAATCATTATTAATATCAAAGCGTGCGTCAATTATAATATTTATTATTAGAAATTAAGCATTGGAGAACGTAAAAGCCAACAGTAACACGGAGATTCCAAATCGTAATTGGATATTTTATATTATTTTACGGGCGATGAGAATCGCTGCACTGATAATGTTTAAGGATAATTTATACAGACGCAATATTTTTCAGATATTTACGGACAATGTTGCTAATATCTCGCAAGCTACATAATACAACTCGACATGTTGGAAATCAAGATTGGAATTATACAAATTAACTGTCCGTATCAGCCTTTCATAATAACAGTCTTGAAGTCTTGAAATATGTTATTAGAAGCAACAAAAGTATATAAGGATACGAGAAAGTAGGATGAAACAAAAATGAAACAAGGATTATTTTTATTTGGATATGCCTGAAGAAAAACCTGCGTAAAAAATTCAGTAGCAGAAATTTCGGAAATAAAAAAGTACGCTACTTATGTTAATAATTAAATGTGGGTCAGGAGGTTATTTTTTTCTCGACAAGTTTTCGATCGAATGTGAAAGAGAATTGACGAAATTCCGAGTGGCCTATTGAATTAAGTGAGATAAAGTTGGAATAAATCACAAGCAACGGTAAGATTTTCATGGGAAAAATATGTTCCAAAGATAATGTTATGCTAAATGAAGTGCTTTAACAATTCATATTATTGGAAAAGTTATTTATCGTGCCTCCTCCTCCTCCTCCGCGGCTGAAATGTATTTTATTATGACATTGAATTAATTTTTATATAAAATCGATTATACAGTGTGGCAATAGAAATTGTGCTTATCAGCGAGGAGCCGCAGCAATCCAACTGCACATCGGCTCAACTTCTTTCAGTTTTCCTCTCGAGTCTTCGCGGGAATTTCCTTTGAGCCTTTACGAGCAGCTTACGGGGGTAATATTTTTTTTTCGCAAAATGTCTCTTATATATACTTTATTTAATATTTTGACATTTTGTTACGGCCTGAGAGCAGCTAGCACCGTCATTTCTCTAACGGCAAGCCTAATAATTATTCTCAAACACCCTCAATGCAATAATTGCACTCACGAAGCAGAATGGCTATTAGATCGCTGACCTCTAGCGGCCGTATCAAGTGCATAAATTAATTGGCCAAAACGAGGGCGCATTTCTCGAAAAGTGCATTGAATTCTTGGAGGACGTGAATTCGATAAAAATAGCAGAAAAGGAGAAAAGGGCCGAATTGTATTTGATCGATAATCTTAATAACCTTGCACAAAGGACACGTACCACGGACCTTTCCGCCCAAGCTAATAGAAAGCTCGGCATAAGACGCTTTGTAATAAATGATTAGGCGTGCTGTTTAATTCTCGATATCGCCCGGGCTTTCAGGCCTCTCAATGAAAATCTTATCATAATAAAAGTTGTAGGTGGCTGGGGAATTTGCTGGGGAAGGTTGAATGAAACACTGGGCGATAAATCGATAGTCGAGGCGAGGAAGGGGGGGAGAAAAAAGAAAAAAAGTATTCGCCCGATTCTCAAAGGTCCATTTGCAGAGAGTGGAGGATAGCCTGGGCGAGTGAACTGCAGCGCGACAGACGCATTTCACGAATGGCCGAAGAGGCATTTGGCGAAGTCGTCAAAAGTCAAGCGCCAACATAAAGCCGCGGCATTATGTTTCCCTCGAAACTATAAAAAAGTATGAAGAAAAGGGAGGGAGGAGGAGGGAGGAGGAGGAGGAGGAGCGTGGCACGGTAAGGACAATGGATGGGCAATGCCTCCGAATTCGCCAGTAAATTAAGTAAGATAAGAGGGTGCGATTCAGCTTGGCTTTCAGCTCACTAACGGGTCCAGGGCGCCTCTCCTCTCGTAAAAACAATGGCACCGCGAGAAACAGAAAGAGGAGCAGAAGGAGCCGAGTGGGGTGGGGAGAGTGAGAGAGAGTGAGAGAGTGAGATTGAGAGAGAGAGAGAGAGTGAGAGAGAGAGAGAGAGAGAGAAAAATAATAGTTGATTCACACTCACACATCACTTCGATGATTACGGTCTCTTTCATGGGCTTGCTCCCCTCCTTGAGCATGACCGAATTCACGGCTGCGCAGCTAAACTTTCGTCCGTTATCGTGCTCTGTCGCGGTGAAGGCTAAAAAACTGTTCGTCTGCGTTGTACCGTCATCCTGTAAATAGAGCAAAAAGTCCAGTGTTGAGTAAGAGAATAACGAATGGTGGGGAGTTTGGGGTGGTGGGGTGGTGGGGGGGGATGACAAAAAGAAGGAGGGAAGGTGGCCAGTGGGACCGCCGATAAAATTTCTTTCGCGTCAGCGGTTCCACGATAGCCGATTGATGATGGAGGATTAATGAGGCGAGAGATGAATTAATCCACTTTTTCCTTCGGCTATAATTGCTTCCTTTAAAGCTTCACCTCCCCCTCCCAACTGCCTCGTCCCCGCTTCCCTCCTCCTCCTTTTGTTTTCATTTTAATTCTTCGCCTTTTTTATCTCTTAATTTTCCAGCACTTAATTCCTACAAATTAATATTGCTCTCGTGTCCTCGGTAATGTATCGCGTAAGCTGCGAATTATTTGTCGTGCGATTGTAGACGAGCGATCGTAGGAATGGCGACAATCTGCATTTGCACGACGAGCCTCGATAAATAATAATTTCATTCTTACTTCAAGCCCCGATGATGTTCTTCGCTGCGTAATCTTAATGGCAATAATTGGGAGTAATTTGAGGAGAAAATATTTGGAGTAAGTGAATCGTTGCGGACGTGGGTGGAAAGGACAGGTGGACGCACATATGTACGCTCGAGGTAATTGAAATATCTGGTTAGGAGGTCATTTTAATTGGCGAAAATTTATAAAACTTTTTACAAGTTTCTTATGTGAAAAAAAAACATTTTCAGTCTTCCTTTTTTTCTAAAATACCGTAATTGAAAAGCATTTTTAATCATTTTTATTGCTGAAAATTTAAAAACTGTAATTTACGATCTGCTACTTGTGCTTTATCGAAAAAAGTTACATTAACTCTTTCATTCCTAATACATTTCGCGCCATTAAATATGATAATTTCTATTATCTCTGGCATACTTTAATGCCATTTCAGCTTTCTAAGCCAATCAATTTAATTCAATTGATTGTAGCTATTCGGCCAAATAATAATGACTATGCGAATGACTATTGAATGCCAATTGAAAGAATAATCTAGTGGATTTTGAATTTCTATTTTATCCACCGATAGCCAATTTATTAATTTTATTTCCCAATAAATTCATAATTTCAAAAATTCAAAACAGTGTTTAATCCCACATTGATATACGTGCTCTAATATTTCTATACTCTCGATTAACAACAATTTCAATCATTACATATGTAATCGAATAGCTTAAGCTCTTGTAAATAATTGTGAGCATCAAATATTTGACTAAAGTGTGTTTATTACGATCTAAATTATGAAAATGATATTTTGATTGCGCCAGGATATTCGGTAAGTTGCGTATAATAAAACTGCACATTAAAAATCGGTATATTACTTTGTTTGAAAGGAAAGATAAATTCTAGAGATTGAAATTCATTTTAGATAATTGAATATAATTATCTCCGGAGATAAATTGAAAAAGTTTTAAAATTTTAAATTATAACGCGAATATCAGAAGCAATTTCGAAAAGTTATTTCTGCTTTAATTTGCAGATATATATATATATATATCATATATATATATATATGATATATATATATATATATATATATATGTATATAAGAGTATGAGCCGTCAAACTAGATCGCATATAGAGATATGAATTCTCGTAGCATTTAAATTATTCCTCATCAAATATTGTTGCGCATAGTGTTACGTACACATGTAAGTACTTGGAGCATGTACTCCTAAAATAATTATACAGATTCTAGAAGAATGTTACATTATAGGTCGGCAGTTGTATTTAACTTTAGCTAAATTCACAGTCAGATCGGTTTGCATACGCGCACCTATACACCCTTGCTCAAAATAATTATAACCAGTAGCCCTCCAATACTTTTATGCACACACACACACGCACATATATATAAATATATACACACATATATATATACACATATATATATGTACATACGTACATAGACGTATGTGTGTATAAAGGCGTGTCCGTGTGAGCATTGTGAGGAGACGTCTGCAGTTGGTTGTCTGATCTAATAAATGTGCGTGACGAGGCACATGTTCGCCCGCGGACCTCAAGATCTTTTATCAATGCAAGTTAGTTTACCAAGAGGCATCAGTCGCACGAACAGAGGCGAATTAGGTCGACATCTACTAAGAATCCCTACATAAACAAGCCTCATAATGTGGATGTGCTCTTCCGTGAGCTCACGTGTTTCTTTCCCATGCAATTTATTTCACATAAGCGCATTAGGAGCAATTTGATGCATCCTAGGAGAAGATGATATTCACCGTATAAAGGATAAATAAAGATATTATCACGGTAGACCGTGCAGAGTAAAATGGAATTTATTACCACAGATTTTAGGAGACACGATACATAATAGAAATGGTTACAGATAACAAGAAAGGCATTGACTGTGGACAAGTGGATAAACCTACCGTTCTCCCCTCCCTCAATCTGCATTCGTAAAAAATCTTTTAAAATCTGCCTATAACTACTCGTTTTTTATTCCACGATATTTTATGACGGTTATATAGAATCTAAAATCGCTTCAATGTAGCACTCTTTTTTTCTTAAATCTGGTCCATATTAGCAAATGGTATTTGTTTGCTGCGATCTAATAGCAATAATAGTAGTTATTCATTTCTATTTCAATACTTTATTCGTGCCTTGCCTTTGAAAATATTAAGAATTCCATTGGCCTTCTAATACGTTTCTGTCGGTTGCTTTTCATTTTTTAATTTCAACGTATATCTCTTATAAAAATTATGTAAATATTTTGTAAATAATAATTTTCTTAGAATGACTTTGATATTAAATTTTATAGAATATAGTTCTGCTGGTATTTATTCTCTTATTTTTGCCATTAAATAATCTCTGTACAATGTTTTCGAAACTAATGACGGCAAAATTATTTTTCAACAATTATAAAAGAAATGAACAAACATTTTAAGCAACCGTTCTGAATTTTATTGATTACAATTATTCAGTCAATAACAGTAAATCATACATTAGCATATATATTTACTTGTAATAATTTACAAATTGTATGACGTGAATTTCATTCAATTGAAGCCCTTAAGATTCTTTAACTGTCATTTGAATTATTTTAAATTTTTTTACACAATGGAAATTCTTTCAGTTATGTCGGACGAATTTTGCAGCCTATACATGGCTTGTGAAATTCTGTAACTTATCAGGTATAATTGGCTGTAAAAAAAAAAAAATTATATCTCTAAACCGTATTTGGAAGCTTATTCGTATGTTCATTATTACATCATAAGGTATGACGTGAAATTAAATTTTCCAAATGTTTAAAATTCATTTGATTGACGTCGCGTCTACTTCACCTAACTTAACGCACTCACAATTGCATAATCATAAATTCAAAATTAATTGTTCAGTTTTATGAAAAAGAGAATTGCGAGAAAAAGAAGAGAATCTTTTGAAAATTTTCTTTCGCAATTTTGAGCCACTGAATAATTTCAATGGAATAAGCGGAGATTTAATTAAGAATTTCGGCGCCTCCTTAAGAAATCCTCCCGCTTCCTCCTCCCACCTCCTTAGGATGTATATAGAAACGATTTGTAAAGGATTCCGAGGAATCTTGTCAGATGTGATCAGAGGATAAAATAAGTTTTGGCCCCCTGTCAACCCCAATTCGACTCTTACCACTAACATCCGCTCAAATCACGTCATTCGTCCTCGGCAATACGTTCGCTAGTCTTTTCATTATCTCGCTCCATTACTAGAACCACTTGCAATTTCTCTCCCCCTCCCCCTCCCCCTCCCCCACTTCCCACCACGCCTTATTCTCGCTTATAGCTCATGGCGAATCTCGGCCACATTTGCTTCCTCCTCGTACTTTTATTTTTATGCTCTCGCCATAAGATACGTTGGAAAGGCCTTCGAGCACGATGGTTGGCTCGTGCTTTTTCATCTCGCGCATTTACTCTTAATTCTCAGGTGTGCTTTGACAAGAGGCGGATAAGAGGGCAGAAACATTAGTGTTATTGCACTCGGACATGCCGGGAGCCAGTCTGATGCTGGCTAAGCGGCAAGTTGCGGCACGGTTTCTTTGACGATCCCAACAGATATGAAA
Source organism: Ceratosolen corneri (assembly GCA_030522565.1). Classification (NCBI taxonomy): domain Eukaryota; kingdom Metazoa; phylum Arthropoda; class Insecta; order Hymenoptera; family Agaonidae; genus Ceratosolen; species Ceratosolen corneri. Next base: position 57,609 of record JAPYYT010000560.1, read on the forward strand.
GGAGGCCCTCCTCGCTTATTACTTCGCTTCGTGATTTCTTCGCAAAGTTGGCGCTCGCACTTCCTCGCACTTGCGAAATAACTGTTTTTGAATGGCGAATCGGAAGCGCCATTCGCTGACGTACTCAGAAAATATAAATGATAAATGATTTTTACACTTGATAAATCATTCGCCCGGGGGGCCAAATACACCGGCTTAACTATGAAAAATGCACTCAACTCCAATAAATATTTATAGGGCCGGTCTAGACTTGTAAATCTCTGTACTTTGAATTCTCGGTGACTATACGCTACATTGCCATAGATTATATGAATGACAGCTTAAATTTTCAATATTTGATTCGAATGGATAATGAAGTCCGATCTCCGTAGAATGAATAATTATACATTCATACCAAAATAATTTGCATTATGAAAGCCAGCAAATATACATATATATTTTGAATATCAAATGATATTTAAACAATCGACGAGTCTAAAACAGTTGAGGAAACATATATCTCTCTCTCTCGCTCTATATAGGAATTACGATTGTTTCTTTTACAAAAGAAACTCTGCATTTATTGCATTCAAGTTCCACAGACTCACCAATTCGAATTTAAATTTGTTAATATATTTATATATATATATATATATTTAAAAATTTCATAATGAAATTCTACGCGAAACTTAGTTCAACGTTTTATTAAACTATATTATTAAAATTCGTGCTTAATTTACGATGAATTCTCAAAGAACCACATAATAATTAAAATAAATGAGCATGCAATTATAATTATTTGGTATTTTTTACTCGAGTATTTGTATATGCGCCGTTGAAATATTTATGCACTTTAATTTTTGACGAAAGCAAGGAAATTTTAATCAAAGTATTAACAATACAATAATAATAATAAAAGTGTTGCAACAACAATAGTCTCAATATATACGATTTATCAAAGATTACGATAAAGTTAATTATGATTAATACAGATAATACGTAATTATACTATGCTTTAATATATTTTCTGATATTAATTATCTAATAGTAATGTTGTAGTAATGCATAATTTTTGGGAAATATTATATATTATACTTACTATCTTAGTGACCAATGTCATTTGCCTAATGAATATACTGAATGCAGAATACTATAAACGTAAGTGAAGTATATAAAATAAAAAGGAATTAATTATTCATTAATATACGTGACACTGATAAATTTATCACTTTAAAGCGCACATTTATTCACGATTTTTTACACACAGGGAATTTCTAGTGCATTGAATCATGATGCTATAAAGCAGTAATTAAAGCTTTCATTGATCTCCGTATTTTAGTTGTTATAATTAAAAGAAATACATTATACATTGGTAAGAAGGAACACGGAGTTGGCGCAAGATATATTATTACCGTCATTATCGGGAATAAAATATCGGGAAATATGAAAACACGATCAAATTGAATAATCACAGAGGCTAATGTTATTAAAGTAAGAGACGAAACTTGCTTATTATTATTTTCATTCGTCGGATGATGCATTTATTATTAAACACAAATTATATTCGCGTAAACACGCGCAACCGCTCATTCCGCAATCCATATACACGCTATATACACATATATATTTGGTAGTATTTTCTTGTAGAGTGTGTAAGGGCGATAGAGAGCGAGGCAGCCAAGAGCCTGCAAGTACCGAAGAATCACACGAGCAACAATTTCCTATATCCAATAATTTGACAAATAATAGATTCGTTCAATCACTCGTTGCATTATGAGTGCCTGACGTGAGGCACAATACCCTCCTCTAATCAGCCCAAATAGTTTGAACAGATAATTAGTCAGTACACGCATCATATCGTATCGTACAAGTGAAGCGATCAAAGGATGGATAGGTAACTCTTGAGTAAATGTATCAATCGATTAATTAGAAGTTTGAATGCGGCGAATAAGGAAGGCCAAAATCAATTATGTGAAAGGAGTCGGCCATTAGAATTGAGATAGAAATGTCGAAGTTTGAAGACGTGGATGATGAGAAGATAAGTATAGTCGCGTGGCAAAAGCATCACATAAGCGAGAGTTATAAATTTAATTTCCACATCTTGCTTCCTTCCCTCTCTCTCTCTCTCTCTCTCCCTCTCGCTCACATTAGCCACGTGACGGTAAACATAAACAAATATCGACAGTCAAATGATAGTCTTCTCTTGATTAATTATTCTTATTGGATTGAGGTCAGAGGTTGGCTATCAATTTAATTGGCATAATAGAACAGCTAATGTATTATTAATTGCCAACATTAAAGAGTCGTAGAATTGATGTAAAAATCCTTTTCAGAGCAGAGCAAGCAAATAAATATTCTATTGAATTTTCCAATAAGGACGCAGCTTCTGAATAGTTCTCGAAAATCCAAAGTTTAAAGCATATGCGCCCAAGTATAATAAAAATTAGCAATTAAAAACTTTAATTAATAGGTGTGGCGAGAAGTGAGGAAGAAAGTTTCGCTGCATACGGAAAATAAGGACCAAATAATTTTCGTCATAATAAGTTCGTCAGACTCCTGAATGATGTAATATTATTTAATCAGTGCTTAAATGCAAGAGATTAAAATATTCATCCATTAGAATGCATAAAATTCTAATAATTATTATACTGAATTATTGAAGCGCCTGTAAATTATCTCGTCAAATTGGAATTTGCAATAATAATTGAAGCCAAGTATTTCAAGAGCTTATTAAGCAATGTTCAATTTCTCTTTCTTATTTGTTTAGAAATATACGTGACGTAGAGTTTCAAAAAAAAAAAAAAATATTGCCTTTCAATTGTATTATGTAAGACAATTTATTGCATTAGCAACTAATTAAACTATTGTAAATATAAAAGTTTAAAAATATGATAAAAAAATGTATTCGGACCACTAACTTCATTCCATGAAATTTCAATAATAAAGCGCTTAAATAATTTCTAATTAATTTATAAACTATCATGTATGTGCATATAAAGAAAAATATAAAAATCAATCTCATACGGATTCATCGTAAATTATAAATTCACGGCAATTATAAAATTGTCGATAATTTAATGAGCACCAAGGAAAGCACGTATTTATATTTGTATAATTTCTCATTGAATTATTTCACAATTCTCACTTGTCGCAAAGCATTGATTAGCTTCAAGCGCCAAATCAATCATAAATTCTTCATAGCCTCAGCCAATATGCGCACGCAAGCACACAAAATGCTAAATCGTAAAGTGTGTAAAGCTGTAAAAGTCCGGGGCACTCGCTCTCACCAATTAGCCAAGTGAGAGAAAAAATCCTAGTCCCCAGTTTGAGAGTGTGTCTGCCAATAAATCCGCCTATTCCCAATCTAAACAAGCACCCTGTAAATCTCAATTGTAATACAATTAAATAATACACGAGCATATTTGTCCGGGCATATTATTTCAGCGGCGGTTAGCCGAATTAAACGCGCGAGACGCGTACCAGCAATGCCATAATAGCTATACTGCACTGGATATGTGTTAGCCATCGCCTAATGAGACACTTAGCAAATACAGCTAATTATCCTCGCCCCGTCTGTCTCTCCGTTACTCTCGCACACGATGAGTAAATAATAGTAGGGCTACAAATCCATAATTGGAGCATTGCCGCCGCACGACTGACACTCGCACGCGCTTACGTAAGCTTGATAAAACAACCGCAAAGCCATGCTCCCTCCCCCCGCCCCGCCCCCAATTTCCCTTAGTCGTGTTTCAGCAAGTTTGCGTGTGCGTGCTCGCATGCCGAGGCTTCAAAAAGTACGCGCAGCCTCGTATTCTCCCGTTCGCGGTCGATCTCTACACGCACGGACAGGCCTCGCGCGCATTTTACCGCCCCGCCTCACCTTTACAAAATATCAGCTTCCAATAGTCTAATTAACACGGCCTCCCATTCTT